>JACEFZ010018158.1:0-120000 GCA_014155875.1 Cepaea nemoralis | reverse complement strand
ATTATGATTTATGCAGGTCAAGATTCAAAATTTCAAATATTAAGATATATGCAGGTCAAGATTCAACATTTCACATATTAAGATTTATACAGGTCAAGAGTCAGCATTTCACATATTAGGATTTATGCAGGTCAAGATTCAACAATTCACATAATTAGATGTATGCAGGTCAAGATTCAACATTTCACATAGTTAGATTTATGCAGGTCAAGATTCAACATTTCACATAGTAAGATTTATGCAGGTCAAGATTCAACAATTCACATAGTTAGATTTATGCAGGTCAAGATTCAACATTTCACATATTAAGATTTATGCAGGTCAAGATTCAAAATTTTACTTATTAAGATTTATGCAGGTTAAGATTCAAAATTTCACATATTAAGGTTTATGCAGGTCAAGTTTCAACATTTCACATATTAAGATTTATGCAGGTCAAGATTCAACATTTTACATATTAAGGTTTATGCAGGTCAAGTTTCAACATTTCACATATTAAGATTTATGCAGGTCAAGATTCAATATTTCACATATGATGGTTTATGCAGGTCAAGATTCAACATTTCACATATTAAGATTTATGCAGGTCAAGATTCAGCAGTTCACATACAGGCTGGCTGAGATTGGGCACAGCAAAGTATAGCATGTTGAAGTTAGTTGCATATCATTTACTGGGCGTAGCAGTCAACCCCAGCATTGTTTGGCTGTTTATGATTTTTTGGCTAGTTGACGTCAGTACTTTACCATTGCTTTCTAAACTACCGTCACCCATACCATTGTATGAAATCTAGAGCAAGGCCGCAGCTGTGTTTCGATGCGAATTACAAATAGAGGAACCTATTTACATGCCTGGAGGTGTATTGACATATGGTAAGAAGTAAAGCAATGGACATTTATATACGTTTAAAGGTGTACTGGACATATTGTGCCATACCAAAATGTGTTTAGACTAGTGGGTACTCTGTAGATGATGTTGTGAGTATCGTATCTCGACTGCCACCTTTACTTGCCAAAACATTTCCTAGTAATCATTAAGCTGGGCCGACCTGGAGCCCAGTCAATTTTAAAAAGCCGCTCTGATGCGAATGCAAACTCATGACCACCGGGCCTGGATATCCAACAATCGGTGTTAGCCTTGTATTTGTATAGGTTAGTCGACACTTGATGGTTGACGTGATCAGTATCATACCGGCAATATCATACTCTTGATATTTCTTGGTACTCGTTTAAGGCTCGATCGACCTGTGAGCCCGGGTCAGGTTAAACAATTTGTCTGTATGAGGATTCGAACACACGACCGCTGGTACGTCAGACAAACGTGCTAGCCACTGCTTTCCGGTCTCCCAGGATTAAACATTCAATAATGTTTTAGCCACACAAAAATCAGAAACAACATTGATCTTTGTAAGTGTCTTTGTAAATTGGGTCCTGGTTATCCAATAGTACATAGCTTCCATTGGCCATGATGTACTATCCCCCTCTCCTCTCCTCGTTAATATCATGCACTGCTCCAAGGATACTGCATGTGACACATTTGCGGAAATACAGTACTAGGCTCGCTGGACTCCATGAGTGAACTGTGGAGTAAATATATGATTATTGTAGTAGGGAGAATTAAACAAAATATTCTGAGCTTTGGGATTTGAACATATCACCACGCTTGAAAGGCAAGCGTGATAGCTTTTTCGCCAGCTTCGTCTGGAATCCCTCTCTCCAGTCTACTGTTCTGTCTTCAATCTCCCAAACTCAGCTAAAATGTGTGCTATAATTCAGTTTACGTGATTTTAGTAGCTTCTGCTGGGATACCATTTGAACCAGCAGAATTTCTATCATTGAGGCTATGATTTCGCTACTGTTTTAATCAGTTTTTTTTTTTTTTAATTTATTTTTCTCCTTTATTATTTGTTATAACGGTTGCAGGCCTTATCCTTGTTTATTTTGTCATTCTCTCTGTCTGTCTCTGTCTTTGTCTCTCTTGTCTTTCTACCCCCCCCCCTCTCTCTCTCTCTCTCTCTCTCTCTCTCTCTTTCTCTCTCTCTCTCTGTCACTCTCTCACACTTTCAAGAACGTCTATGAATGGTTCGTTTCAAATAATCTACCGCCAGCAGTTCTGCGCACACACATCGCCTACATATAGTTGCAGGACTTGGTATTTATTACCGTGTGTGACCATATGCTATTCCTGTGTTTCTTTATTTCTGAGATACATACATTGTTTTGATTTTCACGTTTATAAGATATGGTATACTTCTCGTGTTTCAATTAAATTTCGCGTATCAGCAGATGGTGATCCGAATGTACACGTTTAACATCCTTTACTTCATATTGGGATGCTCTAAATTTCTTCGCGAGGGAGGTATAATAAATTTGATTTTCTATATTATGGTCCGATGATATCAACATTTTGTATTCCAGTACGGGGAAACCTCTCTGTGGCGTATTGATTTACTACGCAACGCTTGGCAAATAATTATTCATTCTCTCCCCCCCCCCCCCCCCATTCAAATACTGTAGTGTATGTTTCCTTGTGATGTCTTCTTCTTCTTTCGTTCGCTTGAAACATGTCTACAACTGCAATGTCGTCTATTGTATGAAGCTAACAGTCTTTTTTAGTTCATTCAGCGGTCCATAGAGTTTATCTTCCACTGTTGTCTCTCTAGGCCAGAAGGTTCGCCTGGATATGTTGTAGTTTGGGCAATCCTGGAGTATGTGCTCTGCTGTCTGCGACGCCAAACCACATGTGCACATGGCTGAGTCACCAATCTTGAATTTTGTATACAAGTGGTTGCGTAATCTATTGTGTCCTGTTCTGAGGCGCAGAAGAATGACCTGTTCTGGTCTGTCCATAACGTGGTAGTCGTCTTGAGTAAGGTTTGGTGGCTTTCTGATTGATTTGATCATTCTTTTCTTTTGGTGGTATGTAATGGGCACATCGGGTTGTTCTTCTTTTGCTCCTTCCTTAGCCAATCGATCAGCTCTGTCGTTTCCGGGGACTCCACAGTGGGATGGTATCCACTGTATGGTGATCTTACGCTGACTGCTAAGTTCAGAAAGTAGTGTCCTCAGAACTGGCAATTTCCCAGACAGGAGCGCCTCTATTACGGATTTTGCATCTGTCAATATCACTGCAGGTTGTGTACCATGGCTGGTATTTTGTAATTTCTCTGTGGCTATCTTGATTGCCTCAATTTCAGCATCATAGTTATGGCAGTACTTTCCTGTTGGAATTCTGGCCGTGTCTCTAGTATTATTTGGGTATTCTATGTACACTCCCGCTCCTCCATTTCGAACAGCATTTTGTGCTGACCCATCTGTGTAGACTCGGATCCAGAGGTCCTATGGGTATTCATCATCAAGGAAGCTGAGAGTGGCTGTTCTGCGTTGTACACTGTTCTGTTCTTCATTGTCCAATATTCCTCTCACTTTTGACTGGATTTGTAGCGATATTCTATGCTCATCTTTCCATGGGGTTCGCTCTGGAATAGTTGTCAGGGGGATACCAACTGTGGGAAGATCGATGGATTCTCTGCAGAGTTGTTTGGCCTGGTGGATGAAACTACTTCTTTTCAACCGCTCCATAGCTAAGTTTTCAAATCGGTTCTTCATAGGGTGGCCTGGCAAGCTGAGAAACTTTTTTGCTTGTATTAGTGTTTTTGTATCTCTGCGTTCTCTTAAAGCTTGTGTCCTCCCCATTTTCTCCATTGCTACTATAGGGGTTGATCTCATCCCTCCTGTGATGACTCTAAGAGCTTGATTTTGCACCTTGTCCAGCTCCCGCAATGTAGTTTTTGATGCTGAACACCACGCAGTTGACCAGTATTCCAAGTGTGGTCGTATGCTCTGTTGGTAAACTTTGCTAAGTATTTTCCCACTGGCTCCCCACGTGGTTCCAGTTAGCTTTCTCAGGATGGCAATTTTCCTTCTGGCTTTTGCTACTGCTTTTTTGATGTGTTTTCTCCATGTCAGCCTGTCGTCAAATGTTACACCAAGGTATGTTGGTTCCTTATCTTCTCTTAGGGGTGTTCCATTTATCTGAATGCTCCCTGCCTTTTGTTTCGGACAAAGGGTAAATAGAGTGGTGCTGCACTTGTCAGTGTTTATGCTGATACACCATCTATCCGCCCATGCAACAAATGTATCTACAGCTCTCTGTAGCAATATGGTGGCCACTGATGCATGTTCATTTGCGCTCCACAAAACCAGGTCATCAGCGTACATTGCCGCTTTAATTCCTTGTGATGTCTTTATAACCCGTGTTATCCGATTCTATCTTGGCATTAAGGTCACCAATAACAGATTTTGAAATTACATTTCTTTGATTACCTTTAGTACTTTGGAGTTCCATGTACAATTTCTACTTAATTAATCATCCATACCAGTTGTTCGATGCGTAACAATGGATCACATTCATGTTTGCTTCCCCCCCCCCCCCCCCCCTTTTCCCTGAAGGTTTCTGTATTTATTCCGGAAACTCACTGCTTTCCACTCTTTATTAATTAATTAATTTCTCTGTGGTCTAAAGGGGGAAACTTAAGAGACTTTGGAGGTATTCCTGTGCGATTGAAAGTGATCATTTACAGACAAACCAAACAAAGAAAACGCTATGAACACATTTTATAAGACAACAGAGGAAGAGTTGTTCTATAGGCGCAATAAATCGGACAAGGATTCTGAAGCAGCTATAGACAGGGATATATGACAAATAAGCCACCAGCACAATACACAATTTTTTAACATTATATCCGGTTTCGGTAACACATTGGTAGTGTATGTTCCGAGTTATGCGGCATGTAGCTTTAGAAATGAAGTTCAGATGAATAGCCAGTAAATGGAGACAAAACATTATTTACAGTGAATATCCATCTTGAGATACCCCTTCTCAAGTTTTCTGTTGGCATCATGGGCCGTCAAAGGGCAGGTGGATACCACACAGGGAATACACTGCCTCGGCGACATGAGATGCAACCGACGACAGAATGCCATCGGTTTGTGTTGCTGAGATCTTCAACTGGCAAATTAGATTTTCAGCCGCCGGCTTTCGACTCATTCGTCAAGTCTCGTGTACACAGACCGACTTCTAGAACACTTCTAGAACAGGTGTTGAAAGCCGAGCCTCAGGGGGAAGGCCAGGAACCAAAAGAGAGGAAAAAAAAACTCTCTCAAGGCTGATGGAAGAAGAAATATTGCCTCTGAAAATAGAAGAAAGAACGGCAGGCGAACAAATTGGACGTTTGTCAAAGGGAAGCAATACCAGATTTTTTTTTTAACCTCACAATTTTTCTTCTTCTTTGGGAAGTATCAGTAACCTTAGGAATACAGTTTGCGCGCCGCTTAAGCATGAGACGGGTCGAGATTAATTAAAACATATGGGGACGCGTAATTTTACGTGTTGTCTCAATATTTCAAAGCTGGAATTCCAAAATTGCAAAACTGTTAGTTTTAACGCTTGGTTCCCATGGCGAAAGCTACAATTGATGAGTTTAAACTGTTGCTTTCCACAGATTTGTTTCGGTTATAATTTGCTTCCAAGTTTGCATTTCACTTAGTTTCTTATGACGCTTTGTTTACAGTTAGCACTTCAAATGTGTGGAGACGGAACAGTAGGACGCAAGCAAACGATACTGATTAAGTAAATAGATACACAACTAAATAGAAAAGAAAGCTATTAACAGAATAAACAACTTAGTTTTATTCATGAACAATACATGTAAACGGATACATCGTTTCTTTTCTTAGCATAATTGAAACATTATACACCTTAGTGAATTTTTTTTTAAATCGAAACTGAAATATCTTTGTATAACGTAATAACTATTAACTAATATCTGGTCATAATCACTTGCATGATGAAATTTAGCAATATGTTGCATCTAGCATAATGGCGCATTAATACATTTTGTCTGTCTGTCTGTCTAACTGTCTGTCTGTGCGTGTGTGTGTACGTACGCAGGCAGGCAGGCTCACCCTAATATGGGTAGCAGACAATGTGTGGGCAGCTAAAGGCGGTCGGTATGATACTGTCCACGTCACCCACTAAGTACCTATAGGTCTACATACACATTGGCAACTTGCTGTCTTCACAGACGAAATTTTGTGCTTCAAAAAGGCTTAATAACTACAACCCATGGCGGTAGCGAATGTGACTGATAAGGCCAATTCGCGCTGTAAATGTTCGTCCACAGTGGATGCATGTGAACACGTGGTCATTTTTACCATCATGCACCATCTTGCGTCTTACACGCTCTGTGTGTGACTTATCTGCAATAATTTTCTCCTTTGTCTTTATTCCATTTCTGATATGTGCCCTCCATGCAACACGTTCAGCGGCGACTTGCTCCCAATGTGCATTATCAATGCCTGTATCAATCATGTCCCGCTTATACGCATCTTTGTATCGTAGTAGAGGCCGACCCTGAGATCTCCTACCCACCTGCAATTCACCAAATAAGATGTCCTTTGGTATTCTAACGTCATCCATCCTCATAACATGTCTTATCCATCTAAGTCTACGGACACTGACCAGGGAATATACCGTCACACAACCTGATCTTTCCAATACTTCAGTATTTGTGATTTTGTCTTGCCATTTAATACCAATTATTCTGCGCAGACACCGCATATGAAAGCTGTTTAAACGTTTCTCTTGGTGTGAGTAAGTTGTCCAGGTTTCACTGCTATAAAGAAGAGTACCAAGGACACAGGCTTGATAGACAATGACTTTTGTTTTGGCAGTAAGCTTCGTGTTCTCCCATACTCTTTTTCTTAACCTGTTCATTGTTGTTGCCGCCTTACCAATCCTGATGTTGATTTCCTGATCTAGGGATAACTTGCTATTTACCTCTGATCCTAGAAATGTAAATTGGCATATTATCTCTAGTTCGGCGTCGTCAATAAAGATTGATGGTACCCCATGTTCACCGTGTGACATAATCTGTGTCTTCTTTTTGCTAATTGTTAAACCAAATTCAGAACAAGCATTGGAGAATGCAGATAGTAGACATTGCAATTCTTCCTCAGAGTGGGTCGTAATTGCAGCAGCATCTGCAAAAAGCAACTCTCTGATTAGTAGCCTCTTAAGTTTGGTCTCGGCCTTCAATCTCTGAGTATTGTAAAGGCCCTATCTGAGCGTGAGTGAATGTATATACCACCATCCTGATCACGAAAGACATATTTCAGAAGTGAAAAGTATATTCCAAAGAGGGTGGGTGATAGTACACAACCTTGCTTAACTCTACTCTTGATTTCAAACTCTTCTGAAGTTGCACCATTTAACTTGATTATACCCTTCATGCCTGTGTGGGACGATTCCACAATGGACAGAAGAGCTGGTGGGCAGCCAATCTTCTTTAGTGCCTTGAACAGGCCCTCACGACTGACCAAATCAAATGCCTTTGTGAGGTCGAAGGAAGCCATAAATAATGGCTGATTCTGTTCACGACATTTTTCTTGCATTTGTCGCAATGTGAATATCATATCAGTGGTAGACCAGTTATGTAGGAATCAACACTGTGATTCGGGGTAGACTTTGTCACCCAGGACTTGAAGTCTGCGCAGAACAATTCTGGCAAATACTTTCCCAACAATACACAGAAGTGAGATACCCCTATAGTTGTTCTTGTACAGTGTTATGATGCTTGAATCTTTGAAATCCTGTAGTACTTGTCCTTCTCGCCAGCACAGCTCTATTAGCTGGTGGATCTGTAGCGTTAGTGTGTCTTTCCCACTCCTGATAACCTATATTGGAATTCCATCCTTACCTGGAGCCTTGCCAGATGTAAGTTAATTTATAGCACACTTAACGGCTGTTATGGTGGGAAGCGTGTCCAGGTGGTCAAGAGTTGGCAGGGCCTCTATGGCGTTGAGGGCATCATCCGCTAGCTTGGTCTCACTTGAGTAAAGCTCTAAATAGTGCTCGACCCATCTATCCATCTGCTGTTTCTTATCAGTGATGATTTCTCCAGTCAAGGTTTTCAGTGGTGCACTTCTTTTGATCATTGGACCACAAGCTTTCTTTATCCCTTCATATATGCTTCTGATGTTTCCCTTATCACTTGCATTTTGAATGGACTCACATAACTTGATCCAATAGTCATTTGCACACTGCCTGGCAGCCGTTTGCACATCCTTCCTAGCTTGTTCTTTCCTTGTTTCTTAAGAGAGCTATCTTCTTTTTATCAAACAAGGGCTGCAGTGTTTGGCTGTTTGCCGCAAACTACACCTGCCGCTTATGGTCCACAGTGCTGTAAACCTTTACCGCTGTTTTATAAAGAGTTTCTTTACTTTTATCCCACTTTACTCTTACTGTAAAAATTCTATGCAGTTCTATGCAGCCGGTTGGGGGGGGGGGGGGGGGGGGGGGGGGGGTGATAAAACGATGGGATAAGTGCATCAATGGATTGATGGAAATTATGTTGAGAAATAAAGGGACGGACAATGAATGTATAAAAATAAACTGGTTTCAAGTTGTTATCATATTTAGTTATATTTCTACAGCCATTGGTGACTTACTTATGAACTTACCCTGGTAAATATGCGTCTATCACCATTCTCGCAATGTAACAGCCATGGGGCTTCCTGTCCGATTGTCGCGGCTGGCTCACAGTGGCGTGCAGATGTTCTTTGATGCCCGGGGCCAACCCCTTGATTGGATGCCCCTAAAATGTTCTTTCCCTCATTCATTCCTCCCCCCTCCCACTGCACTGTGCTGTCCCCTCTCCCTAATTGGATGCTCCCCTCCCGGCTGGATGCCCTGGGCCGTCGCACCCCCGCACGCCTCTTTACACGCCACTGCTGGCTATGATGTATAGATCAAATCTCTAATCTCTGTCAAGCCACTGTCAAATCTAAGCATGTTTTAAAGTAAACGAGAAAAGAGACTGTGAACTGAGAGTGAGAATTCTTTTTTTATTGCGTTGCTTAGAACCCGAACATATTGGAGTAATTTTTACTTACGGATGAGCTTTCTCTATCTACAACCAGTGTCCCTCTCCATCAGACGAACCCACTTATTTAGGGACTTCAGAAGTACTTGCACTTTACGTTCCCAAGTGAAGGAAGAGAAGTCAACATTTTAGTCCAACTCTCCGGTGTAGCTGTTGAATCGCTACCTATAGTGATAATTCCTTGGACTGCCAGAGTAACTATTGGAGAAAATCGTGACAACTGGAAAGATCGAGGGGAAGAGAGGCAGAGGCAGACCAAGAGAAATGATGCTGGATGGATTGAGACAGTGGCATGGAGGAATACCATCAGCAAAGTTGATCCAGAACACCAAAGGCCGAGATCTATGGAGAGCCATAAACGCCTACGCCAGCTGGCAGGGCACTTGATGATGATGATGATGATGATGATGATGATGATGATGGTGATAAACGATATTGAGAAATGAAATTGAGAAATGAGAGTGCGAAATTAGAGTCAGAAAAGAGAGTCAGATACAAGCCTTACCATAAATTATGCATGATGTGCAATATCTCCCCTACAGCAGTAGAGACCATTTTTATACCTAGCAAAACATGATAGTACTACTGCGAATAGATCGTCCCAGATTAGAGGGAGAAGTGAGGACACAGTAGACTAGTGAGCCTATTCAAATTGTGCACTGTGCATTTCATTACTGTCCTAGATGTGGATACAAATGAGAGATTGTATGTTCTTTTGTTTTCCAAATTGTATGTATTTGTTATATTTTATTGTCCGTCCGTCTGCCTATCTGACTGTCAGCCTACGTTTCTGTCTATTTATGCTTCTGTCTGTCCGTCGATTCGTCTGCCGGTATGCCTACCTATACATTTTTCTGTCTGTCTGTCTGTCTGTCTGTAAGTCTGTCTGTCTGTCCGTCCGTCTGTCTGTAGGTCGGTATATTTTATTTTTCAGAGACTCCTCTTTTATGTTGAATTGTGGGATAATTTCGTTACTAATCATCCAAGAAACTAATCCGTCTCCCTGGCCAAGAGGCTAACGACGCTGTTCGTAATCCCGTATATCCACGTGGGGAAAACAGCTGCGCGAGATTCGACTGCTGATTGACTGCAACGTCCCGTAAGGAATATGCAATATTTAAATAAAAATAATCGAAAGACTTCAGTTGTTCGCTCCCCTTTCCGTGTCAACGTCTAAACTACCAGTAGTCCTGTATGAACACGACATATTTTATTGTCAGAATTTGTGTAATTTGTAGTAGGCATATCCCCGGCTAAGCTTAAAACATGTACCACGAATTGTCTTGGGAAGTAAAGGTGGCTGGCTTCAGACTGACCACGTCACTTCTAGAGTGTCGATTGGTCAGCACACTATGGGGCTAGAATCATGTGCTCTATATTACCCGTGGCGCGTTAAAAGAATCCTCTACTTATATACACATATATGGTCTCTACAATTCAGCCCAGGCTTCATGCTATAGGGAGGTATAACTCCATCCCTGGTCTACGCTATGGGTTGTAGTTATTATACCTTCTTTGAAACACAATGTAACAAACAATCGTTTGTCAAAACGGCAAGGTAGCAGCACACATACACACACACACACACACACGCACACACACGCACACAGGCACGCACACGCGCAAATACACACACAAACACACACATATACACACACAAACACATACACTCATACGTACGCAAGCACACAAACACGCACACACACACACGCATATATGTTTTCCATATTCGTTGTATTCAACATAGGGGTGGACGTGGCCGAATGGTTAAGATCGCTGTCATGTGAAATGTCATGTGAGCTGATGGCGGGGAGTGGGTTAATTCTCTATGTGGAGGGTTGGACTTACACGTCGTCTTGTCGGTCAGAAACAACTGCAAACTGTTGAACGTAAAATCGTATAGAGCCTGGAGTTGATTGAAATGTCCTGTAAAGGGCATGCAATATTTTAGATATCCAACATAAATGTTGTGCGTGTTACGATTTGTAGAGGCTTGAAAATGTAAGAATGTGGTACTACCTAGAATTGTGAAAGACAGCAAACATGGGGTTAGATTTGAGGAAGCTTAGTTTGCCTGTAAGCTAAAAGCTGACTAAATATTTCTTAATCTGCCTTTCATCTTATAGTGGAGGATAAGCTCTCAATCAACATTCAAGCCCTTTGTTGTCGTATTTATGCTCATTTGGATGTTGCAGCTAAAGTTTTCCAAATGATAAGGTAGTGTTACCTTAGTTTCATTGTCGTGCCAGGGCAAGCGGGTGTACAAGGGAATGAGCGGGCTGACAGGCTTGCGAGTAAGGCTACTATGGAGGGCAGAAGAGTCCTGGACCAGGCTGATATACTGAATGCTCTACAAGAAGTAAGTCGTTTGCGAGAACCAAATAGTCTTACGATAAACCTTCCCAGTCGCTTCTTACGGCAAGCATGGTAGGTTACAGCGTGACTAGCCTATGCTTCCTTTATGAGACCTGGTAATGCACGGGTGACCTAGCGCTTTTACCTAAGGTGCACAAGGGACACACCAATTATATGCAGTAGGCATGTCCTGGCACTATCAACAATTGCAGACAGACACATGGTCCTTCGAGACAAATGGTACCTGAGATTCGCTGCAGACAAGGATCACCCCCTGCATGAAGCCATAGATATGTTCAAAGGTATGTACAATAAGCCTCCAATTGTACATCTATGAAAAACATTCTCATAGACTGAGAAGAGGCAGGTCCTGGATAGCACAGGCAGAAATGTCTATCAGCCAGGTGCCTGAAATAGAGAACATCAGTCGTGAAAACGAATGGGTTAAAGTACCGGAAGACATGTCGGACTGGCACAAGGTAATAGCAACACTGGGTGGTGAGTGCAGAGAATAGGCAGCAGGCCACCAAGAGTTCGAGGTGCAACAACTGATCCAGGGCAACAAACATCAAGGTGACATAGTCATCTACACCGATGGGTCAGGGTGAGGAAAGACGTAATGGTTGGGGTTTTATTACGAAGGGTAATGGACGATGACTGAAAAAAGGAGAGTCTGGTATACGAGACTACAACCTCCAGCATGAGAATTGAGGTGGAAGCAGTGACAGCAGACTTCCGATGACTGGAGTAGACCTCTGCAACATAAATTGTATTCATTACGGACTCAATGAGTATGCTTAGTAAGGTGAGGATAGGAATGTTTCGTGTAGAATGGGTTGCCTCTCTTCAAAGATCACAGATTGTGAGAATTGTATGGATTTTCTGCCCTGGCCATGAGGGTATGCGAGGGAATGAACAGGCTGTTAAGGAATACACCTCTCGGTGGTAGATTACCTATAGACAAGGGAGAGGTGGTCGGACTACTGTGGGACAAGATGGAGAAAGCGGTGGAACAGACTGAGAACCCTACGATGGAGAGAATGTTATGACAGGAGATTGGCAGGGATTCTGGACGAATCTGAAAACTGAGAGGGAAGACCATTAGAACTTTCAATCAGCTGGCAGTTGGAATGATTAACAGTATGACGATTCGCTGGCTGTTGAACGAAGGGACGTAGAGCGTGTGGGAATGTCCTGAGTGTAGTGATGTTGGTTCTTAGCTCAACTCAATTCAACCTTAGAGCCTCCAGAGAGCGTGGAAAGTAATTTACCATGCTCTAAGCTTCCAACATCCTTTTGTGGCTCGGATCTAAGCTTTTGTTTTTCTCGATATCACATCTCATCTCCTCTCATCTCATCTCATCTTGTTCCTCTTGTACCTTGCGGTGTCGAGGTGAAGCATTAACACTTAACAGATTCTGTGCCAAACAAACACTAGGTTTGGACCAAACAAAAATAGACGGAGAACTATGGGAATTAGAATTGTGTCAAAGTTGTGACTTAAAAGTTGTTAATATGGAAGCAAACATGTTGTATTGTAAGGCATTGACAACATTTAGGTGATACATATTGCTCATAGAAAACATTGTGGGAAGTGATAGAGGACACGAACACAGACCATCTACCTATAGTAATCAACGCAAGAACAACACCCCAACTAAGTGCCAACAACAACAGGCCAACCTTCAACTTCAATAAAGCAAAATGGGAGAAGTTTAGAGAAGAGCTGACCAACACAGATCTGGAGCTGGAGGAGCGGGAAGACATTGACAAATACACGGAGAGGCTGACCAAAAACATACTGCGGATAGCAATCAAACACATCCCTAGCAAAACTATGCCAGAAAACCTAAGACCGGGTAAGAAAGAGTCCCAGGCATCCCATAAACATTGGCACAAAAACCCAGTGGCCTAAGAATAAAAAGTGCACAGCGACACAACAGAATAGGAAAAGAGCCTTACAGAAGTACAGAAAGGCAAGGACAGAAAAGAATTTCGAAGAATCCAAGAAATGCAGAAACGAAGCAACCAGAGCAGTAAAACGTGCAAAAGAAAAGGAGTGAAAAAGGTTATGTCAGACACTCAGCCCAGATACACCGACTACAAAGGTTTGGAAGCAAATAAAAGCAATTCAAAAAAAAAAAAAAGATCAGCAAAATCCCAACCATCAAATTCCCAACATTAGCAATAACAGACCAAGATAAAGCTAAGGTGTTCGGAGATTATTTCTACGAAGTCTGTTCTAACAAAAGACTAGGAAGCACAGAAAGAAAAAGACGAGAGGAGCTGATGCAAGAGTTAAAAGACACAACCTACGAGAACATTGAAGAACACTGAATGGATGCAGACATCACAACAGATGAGGTGGTGTCAGCATTACAAGAAAAATCCGATACCGCAGCTGGGGCGGACATACTAAGTTACACCATCCTCAAAAAGCTCCCAAATAAAACCATAAAAACAATTACCAAGCTGCATAATGAAGTATGGAAGAATGGAAATATTCCCAAACAGTGGAAAACAGCCACGGTGATACCAATCAAGAAACAAGCCAAAGAGCCAACAAGGGTAGAATCATACCGCCCCATCTCTTTGACATCACACCTGGGCAAAGTCATGGAGACTGTAATAAATAAAAGAATAACATTCTACTTGGAGAAGAATGAACTGTACAGCCGTACACAGTCCGGTTTTAGAGCCAACAGGTGCACGATGGACCAAATCATCAAATTAGAAAACCACGTAAAGAAAGGATTTAAAAGAGGGGAAAAGACGTTGGCTGTATTCCTGGACCTAGCCCTGGCGTACGATCAATGCTGAAGAGAAGCAGCACTAATCAAGTTAAAGAAAGTAGGCATGGTGGGAAGAACCTACAAATACATAGAAAACTTTCTCAAAGATTGAAGCTTCTCAGTGAGGATAGGGAATGAGGTATCCAACACATATGTGCAAGAGAACGGCATCCCCCAGGGCTCGGTCATCTCACATACAATCTTCTCGATACTCGTGAACGATCTAACAGCGGAGATCCAAGATCAGAAAACAGGACTGTCACAATTCGCGGACGACTGTGCCATATGGCGGAGTAGTAAGGCTGCAAAAAACGACACGAGGAGCCCTCCAAAAACAGATACATAAACTAACCGCATGGATGGACAAGTGAGGCTTCAATATCAACACCGATAAAACAATTAGCATGGTATTTAGTAACAAGAAGAAGATAAATTCTAACATGGACTACAAAATACAGATAAAAGGGAAAACCATTAATAGAACAAGCAGCAGTCTTCCTAGTAATGACCCTAGACGAACAGTTGAGCTGGTCAAAACATATATAGGCCAGACACTAGAAAAATGCAAGAAGGCCAGCAACCTACTGCGGGTGATAAAAGGAAACGGTTAGGGTGCTCACACCAAAACAATGCTGATGTTCTATAAAGCATTTATCAGGGGCAAGCTTGAATATGGCAGCATTGTTTACGACCCAGCATCAGAAACTAGCATGGCTAGACACCATGCAGACCCAAGCGTTACATACCATCGATGGTGGTAGAAAAGGGATATCCAAAGAAGCCATGGAGGTAGCACTTGGAGTACTACCACTGAGTCTGAGGCGTAAACAGCTAACGTATAGCTACTGGGCAAAGGTAGCACAAGATAAAGACCACCCAGGATACATAACATTCAGTGATAACCGCAGCAAATGAGGAGACATCCCAAAAGTAAAACTGCAAAGACCGGCAGGATGGGAAGCAGCAGAGAAAATGAAGGAAGAGAATGAGCTAGCAGAAACCCTGAAACAGACAAAACGGTACAGACCAACAATCCCACCATGGGAACTAACAGTCCCATTCACAGACTGTAGCGATGCTAACCTAAAAAAATTTAATTCCATAATACTTAATTTCTATGTTCTTTTATGGGATAGGGTTTGATATTAAAGACTGCTGATCGATAAAATATTGTCAAATTGACTTTGCACTTAACGGTTGCTATGGAAACCAAGATAAACAGCGGCCATCTTGAATTTCTTAATGTACCTCTAAAACATTTATTTTTTAATGTAGAGGCTAAATTCTTTGTTTTATGTGTAAGTAAATAGACCCTTTACAAGTTTAGTAGAATATTTTAATGATATCTCTTAGCAGTTTTTTTTTTCAAAATGTGAAAATGGTAATGACATTTTTCATGACATTTTTTTTTTTTTTTTAGTGTAGCACAAAAACTAAAATGTAATTTTGAAGAATAATCTACTCACAATGTAAGCGATATAATAAAGAATATCTCTGCAAAGTTTGAGTGAAATCTAATGAATAGTTTTTAAAACAATTGTACTTATGTATAAAAAACTGGCGAAATGAGAAAACGGGGAAAAACTAATTATTTTTTTGTTTTTTATTACTAATGCACTCTTTTACAGAGAAAAAAAGTGTAAAACTGTATCTTGAGTGTTAAAATTGTCCTGTTGAATATGCAGGACCTCCCTCCAGAGCATGCAGCTCACCTTGTCTCTTCAGTTTGGCCGCTCGTACAGTGTCGCGTCTTTTAGTTTGTTTGTCCTTCTTGTACTTCAGACTATTTCTTACTTGCTTCTGCATCCTAAATGTTCCTAGTCTCTGCATATGCAGGCCTGTAGAAGGTCCAAAAACTGGGCAGTGTCTTGGGCAGCAGCAGCTCCAAAGTTGAACTCTCTTGCTGCAGTTACAACTGCAAACTGAACGCGCTTGCGAGAGGCAAAGTTGTCTTTAGTGCATCGAGCCCATATCAAGCTGTGTAAACACTCATTTGAATTCTGAGTTTGTCCTGACACACATCTACTAAGTAGTTTAGTTTAGTTTGCGCAGTGCTGTTCCAAGGCGTTTACTGACATGGTTGATACACTCCTCTTTGTCTATCTGAATGTCATCCCCATATGGGTTGATCTTGGTAAGTTCCGCAAATGTTTTGGTGTCACCATCAGAAAGTATTGACGTGTAGCGAAGTTTATGACGGGCCACAGACAGTCGCCACAGCACCCTTGCAGCCTTCACCTCCATCATTCCAGCAGATCCTGTGAAATTGTTGTCACAGTTTAGAAGATGTTCTGCCTTCCATGCTGCAAATTCATCTGGTTTGTCCCTGGAATGTGTCTTACCAGTGGTTTCACACACCTGGCAATATGTGGACATAACATGGGCATCTATGCAAAGTCCTGTAAGAACATCCACTGCACAGCCAACTCCAATGTGGGATGTGTGGCCTCTAGTCAGCCAAGTGCCATCAAAGCTGACACTAATATCTAGCACATCATTGTCATGTAGAGTTATGCCTGACTGTTGTGCATGAGCCTGTCGAACATACTTTACGGTTTGAGAAAAAAACAGTGTCCTCCAGATCTTCTATCTTTGAATATAGTTTATTCGCTTTGCTGTGAAATGTTTTGTGATGAAGACCTTGCAGGTTCATGTTTTCACAAAAATTGTTGAATGTCGTTGCACCCATCCCACAGACTAATGCTGAATATACTGACTGGCTGTTGACAGCAAAAGATCTATCCCCATCATTACTTCTTGCAGATAGGTATCTTCCACACAAAGCTTCACAACAAGAGCTGTAAACCTCTGCATACACAGCTAATCCCTTGGTTTTCTTGCTGTCAGTTTTCAAAATAAGACTATCATTTTTACAAACTGGACAACATAACAATTTGATTATTGCCTCAATTTCTGAACAATCAACTATTGCTCTGTGTTCCCGTTTTTGATATCCATTGTCGTCACCAGAATCATACTTGCTGCTAGTGGATGTTGTGTATTTATACGTATCTCTTTTAAATTGGCTTCGGGTAATAAAAGAATCACTTCCACAACTTTGAGAAGAACACGATAGCACTGATTCATTCAGGTTCACTGTCAAAACACTTGGATTTGGAAGTGGCATGTGCGCACTTTAGCTGGGTCGCTTTCAGTAGTTTCAGAATTGTCTGTATCGTTTACGACGTTCTCATAGGCTTTTCGCTGCTTACCAGCATTTGCGAGGTGTAGTCTGAGAGATTACTTACGTTGAGTAGATGACTTTATGTTAAATTTCTTAGAACGAGGCATATTTCAATGCGTGTCAGTCTGTCGTCAACAATGAACTTTCAGCACGTCGCCAGGTGTAAACAACACAAAGCCGCCATTTTGGAAACCCACGTGATCAATTTCAGCCATCGGCGAACGCGGATTGCTTACGATGTTCCATATATGGAAGTTTCCGGAAGATGATAGACACGAATAAACCCGATGTACACAGAAGAGCTTCCGATTAGATGAACTCGTAGTTTTACGAACAGTTACGGAAGTTCACGACCTTTCCAGGGATACCTTGCACGAGCGTGTCGTGTTTTCCTGAGATATCGTTGCTAGGATTTGAAAACCGTCAATTTCGCAACAATTTTCAATAATTATACGATTTGACACAGAGGGTGGGTTCAGTAAATTATGAATATTGCATAAAATAACAGTTTTGAAACAAAAACAAGTACAGAATCTGATAGAAGACATGATAATGTGTCTAAAAATGAACTATTCCAAAAATAGCCAAGTTGACCAAAAATCGATGTTTTTACTGCCGCACATCGCCTTAACAAAGACCATCACCAAGGATACGGAGGACACAGACGCAAGAGACGTGGCCGAGAAGTACATAAAAGAAATCAGCAAGGACAACCTCATAATTTATACAGACGGGTCCAAGAACGATCAGGGAGAGGTGGGCGAAGGAGTAGTGGTCCCAGACTGGAAGCTGAAGAAACAGTTCAGACTATGAGACCAGACAGCAGTATGCACGGCCGTACTGGTAGCCATACTGAAAGGCCTGGATAGTGCAGCCGAAAAACCACCGCTGAGGCTATGCATATTGACAGGCTCCCTGTCCTCAGTACAAACGCTGGGGAACTTCACTAGAGGTAACAGACGCGACATAAAAGAGGAAATATTAACGACAGCTACCAACCTCAGGTACATCGGTTGCCAAGTCACCATCGGATGGATACCAGCTCACAGGGGTATCACGGGAAACGAACAAGCAGACAGGGCGGCGAAACGAGGACTAACCAGCAGTAATAAAATCAGCACAGGACTAGGTAAAGTAGAAGGTACGAGTATCATCAAAAATTACATACCCCAGGAATGGAGGAAACAGTGGCGAGACAGCGCTAGAGGTCGTCATGTATACCAGGTACTGGGCGAACCCAGCTACAAACCACAAGTCAAGCCCAACATGAAAGCACCGGCAAACAGACAACTGTGGAAAATCAGATTTGGTAACTGGAAAGACGCAAGAGAAAACCCATTCTGCAGAGCATGCCTAGAAAACAACACCACTGAACACTATTTACTAGCATGCGACAAGTACAATAGTGAACGAAGGGATCTAAGAGACCACTTCATCAAAATTGGGACTCCAATGACAATGACGGAATGCCAGCACACAAACAGCAACCCAGAAATAAGCGGTTGGTCAGACAGTTCAAATGCAGAACAGGGCAGGCCTTATAACCTTTCAACATTGTATATATTTATATGTATATTGTTTTTTTTTCCGATATATAATATATTATATATATCTTGGGGGGGGGGGGGGAGACCAGCAGAGTGTGGCGGGGTGAGTGGCAGGATGGTGAGTTGGCTCTTCCGGTAGGGCGCCTGAACGGAGATGGCAGGGAGATCTGGTCGTCTTGTTGTTGCACCAACCCATACACCGATGACGAAAACTAGAAAACGAACGTAGAGGACTGGCAGCTGACCGGGGGGAACAACTTGAGACCGCACTTAAACTCTCTGCTTTGCCTACATCGAGTCCTTATGAGGACTGAAAGTGACCAGGACCAGTCCCGGTGAGGACAACACAAGAAACAACACGCACGTAATGGTGCTAATAGAGAAAGAAACCAACAGGCCCGCCCAAGGAACGTTCTTTATCAGGACCAGCATAAGACAGAAAGAAAATAACCAGACAACACAAAAAAAAAAAAAAACGTTATCCGACAAACAGAGCGGAACCAATAAAACCACTATGAATTAGGACTAACAACCCACACAAGAACGGATCTCAACAATAACCACCGCTGAGGAAGCAAGTTAAACGAGACCGAATTTGAATTTTTTTTTTAAATTCGAAAATTGGAATTGGAATTGGAATTACGATACGTATGTTCTGGTTACATACAGACACATTACCGTTATTGAACTTCGATTGAAGTAATATAAGTAACGGACCCTTTTACACGTCTAAAGGCGCATTGGGCAGACGATAATAGACCCGTATTTATATAGACCAATCGGCACTTGCTGTTGAGTGTGGCCGCCTTTATTTCCCCAGACATTTCCAGATACCCACTTTAGGCTGGTCGACCTGGGAGCCCAGGTACATGTTTACAATTCTAATCCGCCCCTATATGGATGGAAACGAAGACCACTGTCCTACCGGCTACATCTAACCACTACGCCATCGTGAGGAATCCGTGCCAGGTAACTGGTCTCGTTCTTAACTGTCCTGTCGTTGTGTTGGTCAGGTATACTTGGTTTTTGTTTTCTTCTTGCTATATACAGATATGCCAGTTTCCATGGCAAAGGCGTTACAGATGCTGTTCGTAATTCCGCTTACCTGCGTTCGAAATCGAAACACAGCTGCGACCGATTTGGCATATCACGCTGGGTTTTAACGTATCGGTATGAGAGCCGGTCGTTCAGAAAGCTATGGCAAACTACAGAACGTAAACTTGCCAAGACATCAACAACAGCAGTATATAAAATATTTACTGGAACCAAACAGCAGCAATTAAAATGGGAAGTAAAGAAGGAAATTATGACCACATAAAGTTGGGAGTAAGACAGGGATGTGTTTTGTCAACGGATCTCTTCTCCCTTTATAGCGAATTAATAATGAGAGAGATCAAAGAAAAGCCAGGAATAATAATTGGAGGTTATAATATAAATAATATACGCTATCAGATGACACAGTATTGATAGCGGATAATGCAACAGATCCACAACAATTGTTGGACATTGTAGTAACAGAGAGTGTAAAGAAAGGACTCTCCTTGAATATCAAGAATACAGTAGCAACGGTGATATAAAAGAAACAGGTGACACCCAAATGTGAAATAGAGATAGAGGGGAAAATTCTTCACCACGTGGATAGTTTTAAATATCTAGGGACATTCATAACATCAGATGGAAGATGCACAACAGAGATTAAGAGCAGAATAGGGCAAGAAAAGGCTGCATTTCAAAAAAAAAAAAAAAAATGAAGAATATCTTATGCAATATGTCGCTATCATTAAATGTAAGAAAGAAGTGCTAAAGAGCTATATAGAACCTGTTTTGCTGTATGGCTGTGAATCTTGGAATATAAATGAACAAATTAGGAAGAGATTGGAAGCAACAAAGATGTGGTTCCTTAGACGAATGTTGCGAATTCCTTGGACTGCCAAAGTAACTAACGACGAATGCCATAAAAAGGCTAGCGAAACTAGAACATTATATACAACAATAAGAAAGAGACAAACAGCTTTGTTTTGATCATGTGATGAGAAGAGAGGCACTGGAGAACATCGTGACAACTGGAAAGATCAAGGGGAAGAGAGGCAGAGGCAGACCACGAGAAATGATGTTGGATGGATTGCGACGGTGGCATGGAGGAATATCAAAGGAAGAGTTGATCCAGAAAACCAAAGACCGAGATCTGTGGAGAGTCATGAACGCCTACGCCAGTCGGCACGGCACTTGATGATGATGACAGAGAGAGAGAGAGAGAGAGAGAGAGAGAGAGAGAGAGAGAGAGAGAGAGAGAGAGAGAGATTTCGTTTTTAGCGAACTTCGACAACAAGTAATTTGTAGCTATTGTGTATCCGTTGTTCCCTGCGTGCCAGGTATCAATAATTATTGCAAAGAACATGGTTTCGGGCGGGGAGATTACTACATCACAGTTACTTCTAATCTAAACTTGAAATTGTAGTAAAAGTTCTTGGAGTCTACTCCCACTACATCACGGCTTTGTGGTAATAGCCGATTATGCAAAGATATACTTGTCTTGTAGATCAGTGGTTCTCAACCGGTGGGGGAATGACATTCTGAACATAAAGTAAAGGGGTGCATGGGCCAGAAAAGTTTGAGAACCACTGTTGTACATAATAACTTATCACACACCACACAAAGCCGTCACAAAAGCATACACTTATTACTTTCTCCGCCATTACCAGTC
This sequence comes from Cepaea nemoralis, assembly GCA_014155875.1. NCBI lineage: Eukaryota > Metazoa > Mollusca > Gastropoda > Stylommatophora > Helicidae > Cepaea > Cepaea nemoralis. The sequence goes on along the minus strand of JACEFZ010018158.1, from coordinate 98,476 downwards.
ACGTTTTCCGAGAGATATTAATCGCCCCAGATTTAGTTAGGAAACAAAAGATTATCATAATATATTGCTAGGATAGATTATATCGCAACATAATTATTACCTATCAAGCTGGTAGGCTTTGGAGATATTTGCAATATTCGACGCACGCCATATGTTGCTATATATGAGGGCTAGTTTAAAAGTGAATCTGCATTTCATTACACTCCCAGAGGGGGACATATTTGATGCTCACAAGCTTTACACAAGATATTTGCAGTTGGTGGTACGCAATATGAATTCCTTCAATGTAGTTTTCCGAGTGAGGTAATTTACACGGAGACTTCATTACCACGACATTTTAAAATCAGTATTTGTTTTTCTATAATTAATTAGTTTGACATTTACAGGAGTAATTATGCTACTTATTTGCAAATGAAAATTGTTCAAGGTACGAAGAATGTTGATTGTATTTTCGTGCAGGTGTCTAGAAAATTCGGACTTGTTCGTAAGCATGAACGATAATAGAAAGCAAATGCTTGAGTGTCGGTGACTTGCGTGTTATGGTGATCAGTACAATTGTATTATACACATCAATTGTGCAGTCTTATATTATATTGATCGGTACAATTGTATTTTACACATCAACTTTGGAATACAATAATTCTACTTCACCGTTCACCTTCAAACGTCAAGATAAATAACTGCACACAAAGCAGCAGTCAACTTGTGCTTGTTAACATCTTCATGTTGTTTGTTCTCAAATTGAGCGGATGTAGACCATAATAGTTATTTTTTTTTTTTTTTTTTTGCATAAATTGGGCACAAGGTTTTCGATAAAGTAAGACATGTCAACATGATAAAGATGCTTGCAGATCTACAAATTGCTAGGAAAAACCGTAGACTTGTAAAGACATATATTGGAAACAACAAGCTACCATAAAAATTGATAATGAAGTAGGTCAATATCAGCCTATTGAGAGAGGTGATAGATAGGAATGTATAATGTCTCCAGATATTTTTTCCCTATACAGTGAAAATATTTTCAGAAATGTAGAAGATATGAAAGGAATCACCATTGGGGAACGCAACATCATTAACATTAGATATGCGGATGACACAGTATTGATTGCAGACAATGAGCAGGATCTGCAACATTTAGTAGATGCAGTTGTCGCACACAGTGAACAACTAGGGTTAGAATTAAATTATAAGAAGACACAGATTATTATTGTCGTCACTAGGAAGAAGGAAACACCACAATGTAACATCGGGTAAATGATAATATTCTTAAACAAGTGAATTGGTACAATTATCTCGGAACAATCATAACATCTGATAGGAGATATCTTGAAGAGATTAGAACAATAATCGTCATGGCGAAGGTAGCCTTTTGCAAGATGGAAAACATACTCACCAATAAAAACATATCTGCAAGGTGTGCACTGCGCCTGGCCCTGTATCCAGCGGGGTTAGGATCGGCTAGCCTCTCCCAGGATGGGTGAAAAGGGAAAATTAGTAGCCAGCCGATAACTCACAGACTACACAAGTCAACCCCACCTCCACGTGGTGCAGACTGGGAAACCATGACCGCGAGGTCATGGGCTAACGGGGATATGGCTCGCCACAGGGGATGGACTCCCTAAGGTCAGATTTTTGTCCTAAACCTGTCGCTGGCCTAGCAAGCCGGCAGGGGATCTTCATACTGCTCGTAGAAAAACTAAGAAGTACAAACGGACTGACCCTAATGGTACTACAAACTATTATAGAACCCAAGCTAAGCGAAACACAACTTGGATTTAGGAAAACCAAAGGATGCACAGATGCCCTTTTTGCTCTTAGACAACTTATTGAAACATCAATCGAATTCAATGAAACACTCTACTTAGCCTTTGTCGACCAAGAAAAGGCATTTGATAGAGTAGATAGAAACAAGCTGTGACGATGAACACAGAAGAAGAACCATCTGCAAATCCAACCATTAGAGAACTTCTGTTTGCGGACGACCAAGCACTAATAGCAAAATCAGAAGCTGAAATACAAGACCACATGAATAGTCTAAACGGAATGTGTAGGGAACATAACATGAAAATTAGCACAAGCAAAACAGAGGTATTGACGATAGCTAAAGAAGATAAAACAACAACAATTCACCTAAACGAACATCCCTTGAAACAAGTAAAGAGTTTCAAGTACCTAGGAAGTGTTGTGTTGTTTGTTCATCAAGAATGATGATGACCATTCATTTCATCCAGTGGGGTTGAAGGTATGGAGCCGTGGGTTCTAAGATGGCTGATAAAGCCTATTTTGGCTCGAAATGTTAATATATGACGTTGGATGAAGAATGACTTGCGCGATGACTTGGATTAAAGTGAGGAAGAGTTGCGCAATTCGTCGACCTCACTCTCTCGCCTGAGTCCATCTGAGCATCTGAGTCCAGTGGCAAGACAAGTCGAGACGACTGGAGACGAATACAGGTGCAGTGGATGACCAGGGCGCTCTACGTGCTTTGCCGTGCTCATTACGTTCGACAACGCTTTGCAGGTAAACGCCGTCTTGCCCGTTGAATCAGGAATGATTTCTTCCGCGCAGTCTGCCGAATCCTGTCTTCACATGCTGGGTAGGCATACCCTAGTTTACCTCTTGGTTTGACACCAAATCGGATACCCATGCCTGGTTTAGCCAGCCTCTCACAGCTGTTGCCCGGGGGGTGGCCGCTGTCGCATGCTGACAGCTACTAGGAGCCACAGGCACGAGCTGGGTGTCAGGCTTGGACCAGTGGGGGATGGGTCCTGAAAAGGACATGAGAGTCATCCTTACCAAAGGTGCTACCAATGCCTGACACCCTACCTAGGAAGTATGATATCATCAAATGGCAGATCAGAAGACGAGATCGAAAATAGATGCAATAAGGCAAACCAACTCATTGAACAAATGGCACCAATACTAAAGAACAAACATTTATCAATAACAACTAAGAAAGCACTTTACAATACAATCTTCCTACTAACTCTATGCTGCCAATGCTAAACCTGGACAATGACAGCAAAAGAGAAAAGAAAAATCACAACAACAGAAATGAGGTTCCTGAGAAGAATACTCAATGTATCAAGAAGAGATAAGATCAAAAATGAAGAAATCAGGACTAAAGTGGGGGTTATAGCAGCACTAGATTTTATTAGAAAGCAGTAAGTCAAATGGTTTGGACATGCAAGTAGGCTACCAACTAACAGTATACCATAACAGGCAATGATGTACAGACTAGAGGGAAGCAGTGGAAGCTGCCGACAACGTAAACGATGGACGGAGGGAATAACAAAGTCCATGGGAATATTGAAACATGAAGCCCATAAGCGGGCATTCTCCCGCTGTTTATACTTCATCTCGACACCGCAAGGTACAAGAAGAACATGATGAGATGAGATGAGATGAAAAACATATCATTTAGCTTCCATTTTAACGTATACTGTGTAAAAAAGGGGGAGGGGGATTTATGGGGAGAAAATACTAAAGGTGGGGAATGACATTCTGAACATATGGTGAAGGGGTGCATGGGCCAAAAATGGTTGAGAACCACTGGTGTAGATCTCTCCTTGATCTCCTCATTGTTGATTCATGTATTGCATTAGGTGACATCCTACTCTGCACGAATTCTAACTGCCTACAATGTGAATAGTCTGCACTTGGAGCTTCTTAATGTTCTACTGGTGTCAGAAAAGGCCTAACTTCCGACCTACTACCCTAGAGCTAAGGGAGGGGAGAAAATAAAGTTAGTTGCATATCCTTTGCAGGACGTAGCAGTCAGCCCCAACATTTTTTGGCTGTTTGTGATCTCTGGGCAAGTTTACATTCAGTATTTTGCCAGTGTTATCTGGACCACCGGTACCCATACCATTTCGTAAAGAAAACAGCGCAAGGCAGTGTGCTGCCAAGTCGCCCGCAGCTGTGTTAGAAGGCGGTATGCGGGATTACGAACTGGCTCTGTAACATCTTCGCCACGGGGCGGACAAGCAGTAGAAGACACGGCGCAATTCAAACTGGAGACAGATGTTCCAATATCTCGTCCAGCCTGCGCAATGTATCATCTGCCTACAGTGTTATTAGTTGCTATACAACTTGTCCCCATAACTATGGCTTTATTAATGCATTTGGTAATGTCAATTGGCATATTCCATGGAGATATCTGACGACTCTTGTATTGGTGGACATTTCGTTGCTATATTCTTCAGTTTGTCGCTTTGTATCTTTTATGCAGCTGCACTTTTAATGCTTTCATAGTAGACTTGTCATGTTTATCGGGCTATGTATGCACACTTCGACGATGCATTAATTAAAAAGGACCAGGAAAAGATCAAACCGCAAGTTTTTGCTGTTGTTGTTTCTTTTCAACAAATAGGATTGGATGTATTACTTGCAGTCATACTGTAGACACCCTACAGAATAATATTTGGATGAGACAAACGTGACCGTTACAGGTTAATAAACACCAACAAATATAGCTGGTTAGGAATATGACTTCGCATATACCAGTTTATGGCTTTATGATATGGGGTGACCAGTGCCCTTCCTTGCCATCTTTCCTGATATCACTGATTTCTCGAAGCTAAACCAAGGCCACGGCTGCAGGCCATAAACAAATGTATAAACTCAAGCGAGGATTGAACGCGGGGCGCTCTGATTGTCTGCAAGTGTACTTAAGTGACGACGTGGTTAACTCCCTGCCTCTCTCTCCGAAGGCTTTAGGTTCGTGTTTATACTCCGTCATTTCATTCACGGGCAATATTTGCTTGGAGACCCCTGATGGTGGTAGCTAGAGCTAGGGAGTTGCGGCTTGTGAAGATTTCGGCAGGTGGCTGTGTGGAGAGAGACCGAACCACATGGGATAACACCCGGTGCAATAAAGACGATCCTCTTGCCTGTCGTGTGTGACTGTGCCGGTTTGGCTGGCATTACATCTTTATGCCTAATTAGACACTTCCTTGTCAGCTTTCCAATAATTCAACGCATTTATCTCCCAAATTGTCGATAACTGAATGGTGTCAATAACAGTAAACGACCATTGTTTCCCGCTTGCAGTCGTATTGAGCACCCAGTGTTAGACCCATGTTTGTACGGAGTAATGGGAACTCGATGGATGATGTGATCAATATCACATCGGCCTCTTTTACTTCCCAAGACATTTGCTGGTACCCAATTTAGGCTGCGTAGACATGGGAACCCAGATCAATTTTTGTTTAAATCCGCCCCGCATCAGTGGCTCCCACTGAATAGTATGCGAGAGGCTATATATAGCAATGTAATCGTTTTTTTTTTCCGGCAGCGTTTGCATCCCCAAACAATCTTTGGTACCCATGCTATGACACTCGGTAAACCCTCCGGCCATGATGATCAGAAAATTGCCACCTTGTCACTCTGCGTCATATAGGAACCTCAAACTGAAAATGTGTGCCAACTTGTGCTAACTTATACGACCAGGATCTATTCGTGTATCATAGCTGAAATGTTCATTATATAAAATATGTTTGCCATAATGGTATCATAGCGGAAATTTGCATGTCATAGTTATGTTTGCCATGATTGTATCATAATGAAAATGTTCATTTTATAAAATATGTTTGTCATTCATGCAAGCTACACAACTAACATGCTGAATTAATGTCCACATTCAGCTTTACTGCAGCACTACTGCTGTCTTCTATGGATGCATTCCGGATGTATAGACAGAGCATTCCTAATGGGTACAGGGTGCGTGACCCATGTCCCCCATACAGATTAGTTTACGGTGTGGGACATGTGAACAAAATGGGAAGTGGAGGCAGAAATTCTTTTGGCAAAATGTTTGCTGCAGAAGATTATGAGGTATCCCTCCTCTCTAACTATCTGTCTGTCTGAATATACGAGTATGTCCTTCTGTTGGTCGGTCGGTCATGCGGATGTTTGTCTGTCGGACTGTTTGTCTGTCTGTCTAACCACAATCTACCCATGCATTCATTCATCCATCTATCTACATGTCTATCCACTTGCTACCTTGCCTATGAGTCTTGTTTATTTTATTTTTTTTTAAATTTCTAATATAACTGTACAGACCCAGTCGGCATTACGTAAGAGTTAAAAGCATAATTGGCACCCTGCCGTCTTGACAGACGATAGTTTATAAAATCCTGGGCTAAATTTAGAGATCATGTGTTGCCCATGCAGCATGATCCCTCTCTCTGCCTGTCTAGTCTACTCCAGAGGAAAGGTAACATCAATACGCCTGGAACAAGATAAGCTGTAGAAGCTGCCTGATCAATAAATCAACGCTCTAACTGTCCGTCTGTCGGAGCTTCCATCCTAGACCAGTTGCCGACTCTGCCCATAGGGCATGATCTGCCCTGCCATGACATTTAGTCTTTTGGTTGCATTTCCTAGCACTAGGGTAAGGCTTGTACCATCCCAATTGCACTCTCCCCCCAAAGCCGTCGACACAATTTGGAATGTCGAGTTTGGTGAGCGTCACGCAATATTCGGCGCTGACAGAAAGAAGGTAGTACCATCTACTGTCATACGGTAGCTCAGACACATCTGACTAAGACCTGAGTTAAGATAATAGATAAATGATAATTTATCTCTTTACAGTGAACTTGGACTAACACACTAGTACTACTTCTGGCACCTTGCCGCCTTGATAAAAGATTGTTACTTTGTGCTTCATAAAAGGCATAGCTACAACCCTTGGCGGGGACTGGAAATAGAGTTATACCTCTCCATAGCTATAACTGAACAGAATATATAAGCTAAGAAGGTTCATCTACATTCCATTAAGAATAGGAAATCACCATTGTCCCCAGAGCACTTGCGTGGGCAGCAGAACAATCAGCTTCATATCAGACTATTTGAACATTAGCTTAGCTTAGTCGACGGATCAACAACACGGCACGCAGGCGTAACCCATAAGTGCTCCGTTCTACTCCTAACTCAACCCTGAGTCCGGAGAATCTCAGCTCAGTGCACGAACTCCGTAGCACCGTCGAGGATCCTGAAATACTTTGGGTAGATTTTTAACTCGAAATATTGCCCGGGAAGCGCCGTTAGGCTACATTTTTCGATTTCCAACTGCCAAAGGATTGTTGTTTTTTTTTACGTTGGCAACAATACACTCGGGCGTCCGATCTCACTACCCTGAGACCAGGGGAAATTTTGTTACTAGATCCACGTGAAAAAAATCCTGCCCCTCACCGGTCTTGAACCTGGGACCTCCAGCACTCGAGGCGGACACCATACCCCGAGACCACTCAGCCCCTCCTAGACTATTTGAACATAAAGTGAAACCGGTGATCTCCGCTCCGAATGGACAGATAGCATCCAGTATTCGTGCTTTCACATCACTCACCTGGATGTACGCACGGGGGCATGCCAAAGTAAAAGATAATGAACGCGTAAACCAGCTGGTAAGCATTGCACCAATACAAGCAGGCAGAAGCATGAACAGGGCTGATATAGTCAGTAAAGGCGGACTCTTCTGTTCGATATTGACGTGACTGTTGCAAGCTCGAATAAATGATTTACCGTAAGTTATTGATAAGCAGCTGGGAATATAATTAAATTGTAAAAAGACACAGATTATGGTCGTCACTGGGAAGAACGAAATACCACAATGTAATATACAAGTCATCATCATCATCTTCCACTTCTGCCGTCAAGCGTCGTGGGGAGGAATAATTTGCGTTCCAGCGCTCGGTGGACGGCACTGGATAGTGTCATTCCGTGTGGTTGTACAATGTCTCTGATGTCGTCAATCCATTTTCTTCTTGGACGTCCTCGTGGTCTCGTCGCAGATGATCTTTGATGTAAGGCCAGTGATGGTAGTTGCTGATGTTGCATTCTAACAACATGGCCTAAACCACTTGATCTTCTGTCTTTCAATAAATGTGGCACAAGGTGTTGATCCCACAGTCTGTCTGATAGTAACATTTCTTACTCGGTCTCGGATTGTTAAGTTGGCAGCTCTCCTCAGGCATCTCATTTCGCATACAAGTAAATGGGAATAATCTTCAACAAGTGAATCGGCACAATTAGTTAGTTAGTTAGTCGAGGTTCCAACTTCACGGCAACGGGTCGTCAGTAGTAAACAATGTAGAAAACGATTAGTATTTGGTGGATTGACCTTGACCTCGGCTGATTGAGGTCAATCCTCCTTGGTCTTGCATTTGGGTGGGTAAAAGGCGAAAACTAGGTCATATCTAAGGGAGACAATTCTAAGAATTATGTTTCTAAGGGCAGATAACTATTGAGCAGTGTATATTTTAATTAATTATAAAAAAAATAAAAATAACGACTGGGTGCGGTGTGGCGGCGAGGGGTGGGGAGCGTAGGGTGGGATTAGGCGGTTCGGGTTTAAACTCTATCATCATACGGGTTACAAATGAAAACCTTAAAAATGTTATGGTGGCCGGTATTATCGGTCGTAGTGAATATGGCTTAGTGAAATGTATTGTTAAGGGGCGTGTAGCGGTTATTAATGATCCGTAGGGGGTTGTAGTGGTTTAAACACTATCATCATACGAGTTACAAATGAAAACCTTAAAATGTAAAGATGGCCGGTATCATTGGTTGCTTTGGGTATGGCTTAGTGAAACATGGTGTTAAGGGGTGGATACCTGTTATTAGTGATCTGTAGAGGGATGTAATGGCCTATACACTATCATCATATTGTTACAAATAAAAACCTTAAAATGTAAAGATGGCCGGTATTATTGGTTGCTGTGGGTATAGCTTAGTGAAACTAGGTGTTAAGGGATGGATACCTGTTATTAGTGAGCTGTAGAGGGATGTAATGGCCTATACACTATCATCATACGGTTACAAATGAAAACCTAAAATGTAAAGATGGCCGGTAATATTAGTTGCTGGGATATGGCTTAGTGAAATTCGTTGGTAAGAGGTGAGTAGCAGTTAATAGTGACCTGTAGAGTGTTGTAGTGACCTGTAGAGTGTTGTAGTGACCTATACACTATCATCATACGGGTTACAAATGTAACCTTAAAATGTAAATATGGTCGGTATTATTGGTTGTAGTGGGCACGGCATAGTGTTATTCGTTGTCAAGGGGTGTCATAATCTCCCCACCAGTTCTGCCACGTCTTCTTCATCGACGCCTGGCAATTACGCCAGGTACGCCTGTGAGCGACACTAACTCTGCCGTGACAGGAATGGTCAGTCGGTGCAGCGCGTGTTACATGGAGTCCACGCAGGGAGACAACCCCAACTAACGAGGACTCACGGCCGTGAGAAGCCAGACGGCGTCGGACAGTGGTACTGGACGGACAGTTCGAATGTATGCTCGTATGGCTTGTATGTGTGAACGCGAAGAGAGAGAACGCCTGTTTGAGTGTAGAAGACTCTGCACCTGATAAGGAGTATTGTAAGTTGTGTATTGATCTAATATGTATATATATATATATATATATATATATATATATATATATATATATATATATATATATATATATATATATATATATATATATATATATATATTGTGTAATGGCATCGCTATTGGAATTGCGCGATGCATGTAGTGTTTGTGGCGAGTGAGAAGTGCGAATAAAGTGTTAGAATTGTATTCGCTGTGTGTCACGTCAAGTAATTCTGTGACAGTGTTTGTTATCACATCTGTGAGGTATTACAAGCCTGTATTATTGCTGATTGCAAGATCTCGACAGGGGTGGATAGTGGTTATTAGTGATCTGTAGAGTGTCGTAGTGATCTATATACTATAAGCATACAGGTACAAATGAAAACCTGAAACAAGTAAAGATGATCGGTATTATTGGTTGATGTGGATATGGCTTAGTGAACCTCGGTGTTAAGGGGTGGATACCTGTTATCAGTGATCTGTAGAGGGATGTAATGGCCTATGCACTATTTCTACATGAAACATTCAAATTGGAAACAATAAAGAGAAATTTAATTGTTAATTTTTGTACAACTTTATTGTTGAAATGTTTATTATTACTTAAGATTATTATAATATCTTATTTCATAAGATACTGTTAATTTTTCTGAAATACAGCTGTTGTTTGCATAGGGGACAGAGGTTAGCTCTAGTAGGTTGGAAATTTGCCCAGTCAGCAGAATACAATTTTTGGTGTGATCAAAGAGATTGTTAGTGTTAAGTGGTATAAAACGTTGAGAAGTCGGTTAGAAGATGAGGTAGATGGTATTCAAGGGGTCAATAAGGCAGATGTGGCTTTAAGGAAAGGTCGACTTCATAACAGACACTGCTGGTTGGCTGGAGACCTGACGCTATTGCGGATGTGAAATGACAACGTGAGATATTTTTTTCCGATTTGGTTAATACATTTTCCTACTTTTTATAAGTTTCCTGAAATTTGGTCAAAACTATTTCCTCTTTGGTTAACCAAGTTTCCTACTTTTTATAAGTTTGGCTGCGATATGTTTAAGGTTGGTTGAAATTTTGCCACAATTTTTCACTTTTGGCCAACACAAATTTTCTACTTTTCATAAGTTTGGATGAAATATTTCTTTACTTGACCACAAATTTTTCACATTTGGTTAATAAATTTTCATATTTTTCATAAGCTTGGCTGAGGTATTTATAAGTTTGGTTGTAATTTGGCTAAGTTTTTTTCACTTTGGTTAACAAATTTTCCTACTTTTTATAAGTTTCATAGAGATTTGCCACCTCTGGTTAACAAATTTTCCTACTTTTTATAAGTCTGGGTGAGATATTTCTCTCTTTTACACTTGGTTAACAAAGTTTCCTACTTTTCATAAATTTGGTAGAGATATAAGTTTGGTGGACATATTTCTGTAATTGGCCAATATTTCTATTACTTACGTTAAAGTAGTTTTCTACTTTGGCCAACATGATTCTTAGTTAGATCAATATTAGTCCCCTTTGGCTAACAAATTTTCCTACATTTTATAAGTTTGATTAAGATCTTTCTGTATTTTACCAACATGTCTTCCTCCTATTTATACGTTTGGTTGAGCTATTTCTGTATTTGGGCGACTTTTTCCCATTTGGCTGACCATTTGTTATTTATTTTTTTTATAAGTTTAGTTGAAATATGTCTCTCTTTGGCCGACATTTTTTCACATTTGGTTAACAGATTTTCCTACTTGACCTAGGTTTCCCCCCTTTGGCTAACAAATTTTCCTAATTTTCATAAGTTTGGGTGAAATATCTCTGTATTTGGCCTAACTTTTTCCCATTTGGCTGACAATTTTCCTACTTTTCATATATTTGGACGAGGTATTTCCCTCTTTGGCTGATATTTGTTTCACATTTGGTTAACAAAGATTCCTACTTTTCATAAGTTTGAACGACGTATTTCGTTACTTGTTCAATATTTTCCCTCTTTTACTAACACATTTTCTTACTTGGTCAATATCTTTCCCGTTTGGTTAACAATTGTCCTACATTTTATAGGCGTGGTTGAGATATTTCTGTATTTGGCCGATATGTTTCCCTTTGGTTGACACATTTTCCTACTTTTTATAAGTCTGGACGAGATATTTCTTTCTTTGACGGATATTTTTTTTCACATTAGGCTAACAAATCTTCCTATTTGGCGAACAAATTTTCATAGTTTTCATAAGTGAGGACGAGATATTTCAGTATTTGGCCGACATTTTTCACATTTGGGTAACAGATTTTCTTACTTGACATAGGTTTTTTCCCCTTTGGCTAACAAAGTTTCCTACTTTTCATAAGTTTGGCTGAGATATTTCTGTATTTGGCCTAACTTTTTCCCATTTGGCTGACAATTTTCCTACTTTTCATAAATTTGGGTGATCTATTTATAAGTTTAGTTGAACTATTTCTCTGTTTGGACGATATTTTCTTCACATGTAGTTACCAGTGTTTCCTACTTTTTATATGTTTGGCAGAGATATTTATAAGTTTGACTGCTATTTTGTCCATTTCGGTTAATATATTTGTATTTGAATGTTGAAGTGGTACATAGAAGCTGTAGTTTTGTCCAGCTGTGAAGTGTGGCACTGAGCAGACAAGATGTAAAACATATATTGGCGTTTGTGATGTGTTTCTGGGGAACGTTGTAGAGTTCCGTACAGACACACAGAGAGGTAGTGAGCGTGAATATGTCTAATTTTCAACGTGATAACGTCGCTTGTTATGACAGTGGGCACTGACATGACATGTTACATTCATGCCTAAAGTTGAGTCGGGGCAGTTTGTTGTGTTCGTGTGTAATATTATACATCTGATAACATGCGCTAGCCACTCATTGCTGTATAGCTATGTTACCCGATAGGTGTTACATACATGTACGCCTTCCTCGACTGGCATTGGTGATTACATCTCACATTTTTACCATTTGGTTGACTAATTTTCCTACTTTTTATAGGTCTGGACTAGATATTTCTCTCTTTGGCTGATAATTTTACCATTTGGTTGACAAATTTTCCTACATTTTATAAGTCTGGACGAGATATTTCTCTCTTTGGCTGATATTGTTTCCCACTTGGCTAACATATTTTCCTACTTGGTCAACATTTTCCTATTTGGCTAAAAATGTTCCTAGTTTTCATAAGTGTGGACGTGATATTTCTGTATTTGGCTGACGTTTTTCACATTTGGGTAAACAATTTTCATACTTGACCTAAGTTTTTCCCGTTTGGCTAACAAAGCTTCCTACTTTTCAGAAGTTTGGGTGAGATATTTCTGTATTTGGCCTAACTTATGCCAATTTGGCTGACAATTTTACTACTTTTCATAAGTTTGGCTGATCTATTTTAAGTTTAGTTGAAAAATTTCTTTCTTTTGATATTTTTTTTTTCACCTTTGGTTAACAATATTTTCTAGTTTTTATTAGTGTGGCCAAGATATTATAAGTTTGACCGCTAATTTTTTTTGCCACTTTGGTTAACATATTTTCTTATGTGAATGTTGAAGTGGTACATAGAAGCTGTAGTTTTGTCTGGCTGTGAAGTGTGGCACTGAGCAGACAAGTGTGAGAACACATATTGGACTTGGAAATGGGTTTCTGGGGAACAAAACAAAGACCGGTATAGACACAAGGAGGGAGGGGGGGGGGAGAGAGAGAGAGAGAGAGAGAGAGAGAGAGAGAGAGAGAGAGAGAGAGAGAGTTTTAGGTTTTCATTTACCAATCTGAAATCGTATGTTGTTAGCATTCGAGCAATTATCTAGGTACTCACCCACCTCTTATCATCGAATTTCACCAAGCCATACCCACTTCAACCAATAATACAGGTCATTTTTACTTTTTAAGGTTTTCATTTGTACCCAATGCTAATAGTGTATATATCACTAAGACCCTCTACATATCACTAATAACTACTATCAACCCCTTGACAATGAATAACATTATACCGTACCGACTACAACCAATAATACCGATCATCTCAATTTTTAAGATTTTCATTTGTAACCCATATGATAATACTGTATATACACCACTACAACCCTCTACAGAGCACTAATAACCGCTACCCACCCTTTATCAACGAATGACACCAAGTCATACCCACAGCAACCAATATTACTGACCATCTTTACATTTTAAGGTATTCAATTGTAACCATATGATGACAGTGCATAGGCCATTACATACTTCTACAGATCACTAATAACAGGTATCTACCCCTTAACACCGAGTTTCACTAAGTCATACCCACAGCAACTAATAATACCGACCATCTTCACTTGTTTAAGGTTTTCATTTGTACCCGTATGCTAATAGTGTATAGATCACTACGACACTCTACAGATCACTAATAACCACTATCCACCCCTTGACAACGAATAACCACTATGCCGTACCAACTACAACCAATAATACCGACCATCTTTACTTCTTAAGGTTTTCATTTGTAACCCGTATGATGATAGTGTATATGTCACTACAACACTCTACAGGCCACTAATAACTGCTACCCACCCCTTACCAACGAATTTCACTAAGCCATACATACAGCAACTAATATTACCGGCCATCTTTACATTTTAGGTTTTCATTTGTAACCATATGATGATAGTGTATAGGCCATTACATCCCTCTACAGGTCACTAATAACAGGTATCCACCCCTTAACACTGAGTTTCACTAATCTATACCCACAGCAACCAATATTACCGGCCATCTTTACATTTTAAGGTTTTCATATGTAACCTTATTATGATAGTGTATAGGCCATTACATCCCTCTACAGATCACTAATAACAGGTAACCACCCCTTAACACCAAGTTTCACTAAGCCATACCCACAGCAACCAATAATATCCGGCCATCTTTACATTTTAAGGTTTTAATTTGTAACTCGTATGAGGATAGTGTTTAAACCACTACGACCCCCTACAAATCACTAATAACTGCTACACACCCCTTAACAATACATTTCACTAAGCCATACTCACTACGACCGATAATACCGGCCATCTTTACATTTTTAAGATTTGCATTTATAACCTGTATGATTATAGCGTTTAAACCCGAACCGCCTAGTCCCACTCTACACGCCCCATCCTGCACCCAGTCGTTATTTTTTTTAAATAATTAATTTAAATATTATACACTGCTCAATAGTTATCTGCCCTTAGAAACATAATTCTTAGAATTGTCTCCCTTAGATATGACCTAGTTATCGCCCCTTATCCACCCAACTGCAAGACTGAGGAGGATTGACCTGAATCAGCCGAGGTCAAGGTCAATCCACAGTGCAATCCACCAAATACTAATCGTTTTCTACATTATATAGTACTGTCGTCCCCATTATGCTCCATTCCTGTGCCAGTGAATATTACACAAAATGCTCCCCACTGTCCAATGTGAAAAGTAGAATAGACAATCCAACTGCCCGAACAGGTACACTGTGCATAATGCCAACACAAAATTCATCCACGAAAACCACAGTTCATCGTCGATGAACTCGGCAGTCATCAGAAAGACCTCATTGACCCGGGTTTTCTCGCATGGCTCGGTCTTTTACCGCAGGGCGACCTGCCGAAAGTGTCGCATAAAGCACGAACTCCGCAGCTTCTGCGCCGACTCCCAGGAGTCTCCTGAAAAATGCACTCGTGAACCGAAAAGGCAATTCAGCAACAGCCGGTAGCCATTGTTTCAAACATGCAGGTCACTGTACAGGACAGATATAAAAGCATTCCACTCGAATTTCACAGCTCACAGTGTCGCCCATGCACTCACTCGGTAGCAGGGCGACGGAATCATGTACTACCAGTCCAACATGAGGAAAATGCGATTGAAAACCGTAGCTGCAAGCTTAAACACGCCACAGGCCTTAACGGTTCAACGCCTAACCGCCATGTTGGAGATGTGAAGTGTGTCGAATCGGTACAATTATCTTGGAGCAGTCATAATATCTGATGGGAGATGCCTTGAAGAGATTAGAACAAGAATTGCCATGGCGAAAGTAGCCTTTAGCAAGATGAAAAACACACTGAACAATAACAAGATGTCAAATGAAACGAGAAAAAGAGTGCTGAGGTACTACATAGAGCCTGTAAAGCTTGGACAATGAGCAGTCAAGCTGAAAAACATCTGATGGCTGCAGAAATGTGGTTTCTGAGGAGAATGCAAAGAATACCATGGATAGACAGAAAAACCAATGATCAAGTACTACAGGAGACAAATGAAAATTGTAAACTGATTAGAGAAATTAGACGTAGACAGTCAAATTTTTTTGGACATGTTATGAAAAGAAATGAATTGGAGAACTTGGTGACAACTGGCAAGATCGAGGGGAACAGACCAAGGGGAAGACCGAGAAGTAAATACCTGTATTCCCCTTGTTCTCTTCACCTCAATCTTGCCAGTTGTCACAAAGTTCTCCAATTTATTTCTTCTCATTAAGTGACCAAAAAGTTTTGGCTGTCTACGTCTAATTTCTCCAATGAGTCCACGATTTTCATTTTCTTCTTGTAGGACCTTGTCATTGGTTTTTCTGTCTGTCCATGGTATTCTCTGCATGTTCCTCAGAAACTACATTTCTACAGCCATCATATGTTTTTCAGCCTGTTCGCCCATTGCCCACGCTTCACATCCATACAAAAACACAGGTTCTATGTAGCACCTCAACACTCTTTTTCTCGTTGCAAATGACATCATTTTATTAGTCAGTATGTATTCCATCTTGCAAAAGGCTACCTTCGCCAAGGCGATTCTTGTTCTAATCTCTTCAAGACATCTCCTATTACATATTATATGACTGTTCCGAGATAATTGTACCGATTCACTTGTTTAATAATATTCCCATGTACTTGTATATTACATCGTAGTGACGACCATAATCTGTGTCTTCTTACAATTTAATTCTAACCCTGGTTCACTGTGTGCAGCAATCACATCTACTAATGATACAACATAGCAAGAAAAGAAACATCACATTTATAAAAGTTCATGCACAAACTCCTTGTGAGCGGAAATACTTTGGGATGGCTGCTGCACAGGAGGATTTGTGGAAATACCCAATATGCAGCAACGTCGTTCCACATAACATCCCGCTAAGGTTTATCCAATGTGGTTTTAGGTCTATATTTTGGGTAATTCAGCTAAACAGGAGGTCACGCGCAGGCAGCAATATCCCTCCTCCAATATACTTAGGACGCTCCGTGGCGAAGTGGTCAAGCCGTTTGACTCGGGCTCCGAAGGTTGTGGGTTTGATTCCGGGCCGCGTCCTTCGGTTCACGAGTTAAATTTTCGTGGGTCGTCGCTAGAGCTACAGAGTTCGTACTTTGTGCGACCTTTTTCCGCAAGAGACCGAGCCATATGGGATAAAACCCGGTGCAATGAAGTCGACCCTGTCGACTTTTAAGCAATATACCTGCCACCAGAAATCTCTGGTGGCCATGTTATGGGGTTTTGTCATCTGCCATAACTGTGTATTCAAGCACGTGATGATTGATGGCAGGTTTACCAATTACGACAACCCGAGTCCAGTTCTAACTTCAAAGGTCAGTAAGTACAATCAAGGACGCAACGGTAGAATGGTGGCTAGACAGGTGATGATTTTGATGGTAGGTGAATGTAACGACCATCCCGAGTCCAGTATTGACTTCAAAGGTCAGTAAATACAATCAAGGAAGGTCACGGTTGAGTGGTGGCTAGACACGTGATGACTGTGATGGTAGGTGAGTGTATCAATCACGACACCCAGAGTCCATTATTGACTTCAAAGGTCAATAAACACAGTCAAGGACGCCACTGTGGAGTAATGGCTAGACCCTAGCCTGCCGGCCCAGTGGTCATGACTTCTAATCCACATTGATTAAACAAAATGTACTTGGGCTGCCAGATGGACGCAACCTAAAATAGTACCAGAAAATGTCTTAGAACTAATTGTAACCAGCGCGACACTGACCACATGACTGAGCGAGTGTCCATTGGTCTAGCACCATATGTCCGATACAATTTATGCCGGGTATGAGAATTTTTACCGTCACTTATACAAATACAGTCGTGTTATTATTACACACGAAACATCACAACTGTCTCCGCCATTTTGATCGGAAGATAAGGACTTGCAGATAAGGCTACCGTGGAGGGCGAACGAGATACGGACCAGACTGATATACTGAATGCTCTACTAGAAGTATGATGTTTGCGAGAACCAAGTGATGACTGTGAATCTACATACATGGTCAGGCAGCGGAAACAGCAAGTTAAAAGAGGTGTGGGCAAACAAGAAGGCTCTGCAGGAAGCCAAAGATTAATAAACTAACATAGAACTGGTGTCGTCAGTCGCTACACGCTGCGGGATTTACTGAGGAACGGATCCGACCACCCTTGGACTGAGTAATTCGATGTGCAATGAGGGTGATCTGTCGACCAACTAATTATTATTACACACAAGGATTTACCACCGCAATGCAAAAATTCCAAGCATACCGACAGAATATTTGCATGGAATTGTATTTGATCAGTTCGCCCGTGTGTGGGAAACAAAGAACAGTATCATTGTAACTGACCATGCATGTCATAACAAACGACTAAGGAGGGTTGGTGTGATTCTAACTACATCATATCGTCGAAAACGCAGCTGCAAAGTCAACAAGTGATAGGGAAGAAAGCCCTACCCCAACCTTTCTTAGTCGCCTCTTACGACATGGATGGTAGGTTGCGGCGTTACCATTCTTTGCTTCCATAAAGATGATACGGAGCAGATAAAGAGCTTATAAGCACGGGTTAAACGACACTACCCTCAGCCCATACAGAGGAAGAAGTTCTACAACCCCCCCCCCCCCCCCCCCCCCCCCCCCAACATTTTTAAGTGAAGGGGTGGCTCTAACGTTATCAAAAAGGCAGAGAAAGCATGATTAGAATGGGAGGCAGTGCAGTGGCGTCACTGGGGTTGGTGTCACCCAGTGCGGTAAACTCTTGGTGTCACCCCTCTAGACTTTCACCATGGTCTTCTTCCGAGTGTTCCTGTACCATATATAATCGCATATAGTAATGTTTGTAAAATAAGTCAAAAAGTTAATAATGACATAAGAAAGAAAACAAATTGAACAATATAACTTCAATACTTCAGGTAAAACATAAATAAAGAACTTCGACAAACTCGGACAAAGTTAAATTTTTGTTATTTTGCTATGTCTGCTTTGTCAAATTTGAAATTTTTTTATTTTGGTGTCACCCCTTGATGGTGTCACCCGGTGCGGCCCGCACCCCCCTAGTGACGCCCCTGAGGCAGTGCATTCTAGAATAATAACAGCAATATTTAAAATCAAAGAAAGAAAATATAAATGCACGTGACCATTGAAAACACTAACAAAAGGGTGCTCCTGTGTTTTTAGGGACATGTAAATTTCCAGCACAACATCATGACTCAGTATTTTATGTATGAGACAGAACTTCATACATGTATACTTCATACACCACTGTTTTATTGTTAGTGGACAGTTAAACTGTGTCAAGCGGACTCGGACGGAGATGGACTGACTAACGGCTATGAGCTAGGCGATGAATACTGCCTGTGGAAGACAGGAGACACTCCATCACGAACGACGAACATTACCAGCCCAGGTAAGCTGCCTTCAGAGGCCAGTATGTCTGCTTTAATTTACAGACAATGTCACTTAATTCATTACTATAATTTACCGTCATTGAATGCATTACTATAATTTACAGTCAATGTCACTTAATTCACTACTATAATTTACCGTCAATGAATGCATTACTATAATTTACAGTCAATGTCACTTAATTCATTACTATAATTTACAGTCAATGTCACTTAATTAATTACTATAATTTACCGTCATTGAATGCATTACTATAATTTACAGTCAATGTCACTTAATTCATTACTATAATTTACCGTCAATGAATGCATTACTGTAATTTACAGTCAATGTAACTTAATTTATTACTATAATTTACCGTCATTGAATGCATTACTATAATTTACAGTCAATGTCACTTAATTCACTACTATAATTTACCGTCAATGAATGCATTACTATAATTTACAGTCAATGTCACTTAATTCATTACTATAATTTACAGTCAATGTCACTTAATTAATTACTATAATTTACCGTCATTGAATGCATTACTATAATTTACAGTCAATGTCACTTAATTCATTACTATAATTTACCGTCATTGAATGCATTACTATAATTTACAGTCAATGTCACTTAATTCATTACTATAATTTACCGTCATTGAATGCATTACTATAATTTACAGTCAATGTCACTTAATTCATTACTATAATTTACCGTCAATGAATGCATTACTGTAATTTACAGTCAATGTCACTTAATTCATTACTATAATTTACCGTCAATGAATGCATTACTATAATTTACAGTCAATGTCAATGAACATATTACTATTATTTACAGTCAATGTGAATGAATGTATTACTAAAATTTACAGTCAATGAAAGCATTACAATAATGTACAGTCAATGTGAATGAATGTATTACTATACCTGTATTTTGCGGGCAATGTCTATTGATATCTTATAATGATTTACTGTCAATACCTATGAATGTTTACCATATTTTACAGGCATTGTCTATGATTGTGTTTGTAATAATTTACAATCAGTGTCTCTGAATGTTTTATAATAATTTACAATGTACCATGTGCACATATCTTCTAACATCCTGACAGTCTTGTAGGAAATGATTTAATGTATTCTTGAGTATCCCACCATTGCCCTGGGATCCATTATGTGAAGGTGTGTCTTGAGTCCACGGTGTCCTTGTCCCAACCTTAGGATCCTGCCTGCTTATTTATGCCTACATCATTGTCTTGTATCCTAACACTCTAGCATTTATTCTTTAATTTACTTTTCCTTTCTCAGGCATTATTAAGAAATTTGACAAATACGACTTCACACATGTAACTGACATTCAGAACAAAAGAGACACAGAGTACTAGACAATCCGGCAGTGGAGAGTTGAAATCTGACTGCAAAACAAGAGATGTATCTGTAAGCAAACTTTAACTGCCATCGCCATTCAACATGGCTTTAAAGAATGTTAGTTGCATATACTTTAAAGGACTTTGCAGTGAACTCCAGCATTTATTTTTTGCTGTTTGTGATTACTTGGCAAGTTTACGTTCAGTAGTTTGCCATTGCTTTATGAATGACCAGCACTCATAACATTGTATGAAACCTAACACAAGGCAAGCTGCTGCCAAATCTCCCGCAACCATGTTTCAAAAGCGTTATGAGGGATTATGAACTGTGTCCTAAACTGTTTCACCACAGAGCCAGATTTTAAAACAGAAGCCTAAAATGAACTTCTAGACAAGATGTCCAACATACAAACATCTTCACAGCATTCATTATTAGGCATGCAAACATTCTCTCATTAACAGTACCGGATATTGGCATGAACTTTCTAATGTTGGAAACAATTAATGCAGTAATTTATGTTCTTCTTTCTCAGGCATAAGCAATAAATGTACGAGATAAGTGATATGAAGCCACTACATGAACTCTTCCTCATGTTCAAACTTGGTGATACAGTGAGTTTCTACTCTACAGCACAAACGATTTGTATCACCACTGTATATTTGCTCTCCTTCCATGTTTAGTTTTATTTGACATATTAATTTACTTGTTAACTACTTTACTTATTAAACACTCTGCAAGTTGTAACACGTATATTTGTTTGGTGTTTTACATCTGTACCTGTCTGTTACACAATAGACTGCATCTCATTCGGCCTGGTTTATGTTACATACCCTCAAATGAAAACAAACCACATACCGTACGATCAAAGTAGATGCTTGATCAACAGGATACAGAAAACTTACGCACCGAAAGAAAGATATCAGACTTTTTACAATTAATTAAAGGATTTATCATATACGTTGAACAGATGAACTCATTTTCTACAAAGCATATTTAACACATTCCTTGAACAGATGAACTCACTCTTTAGAATGCACATTTAACACATTGCTTGAACAGATGAACTCACTCTCTACAAAGCACATTTAACACATTCCTTGAACAGATTAACTAATTTTATACTAAGCACAAGCAACATATACATCGAGTAGATTAATTCATTTGCTTGCAGACGAATTTGACACACAGATTGAAGAGGTTAACGTATTCACTACCAAGCACATTTAACACATGCATTGAAAAGATCAACTCATTCTTTACCAACCACATTAAAACATACCTTGAATAGATTAGCTCTTTCTCTACCAACCATATTTAACGCATGCGCAGAAGAGATTAACTCACTCTCGACCAAGCAATTCACCATCCAAGTATTGATTATTCGACACAAGCTATGATTTACTTCAATCTTTGTTATGTCCAGTTATTCCTCAAGTTTTTTTTTTCTTTCCTAGGGTATTATTATTTTAACTCTTTAGACTTTCTTATGTTAAGGTAACCGTCATCCAAGGCGAAGGGGTTACGGACGCGATTCTTCTTCTTCTTCTGCGTTCATCCGGAGTTTTTTTGTATGGATGTGATTGCGTTGTGCCTGTTTACAGCAGAGCTGCGTTCTTGCGCCGTTAAGCCGACACATCCGACTTCTGTGGGCATTTGTTGACCGGGTTAACCTTCCCGGGGGACGTGATTCATAATTTTGTATACCTGGGTTCGAAACACAGCGGTGCTGGTTTTTTCCAAAAAGGTATAGGAGCCGGTCATTCAGAAAGCAATGGGAAACTTCTGAATGTAAAACTTGCCCAGGAATCTAGAACAGCCAAAATGCTGGGGTTGACTGCTACGTCCTGTGAAGGACATACAACAAAAAATAAACATGTTAAAGTAGCCATAGTTCAGGATGCTTTAAGTTACTGAAAGAGTTAAAAGGTGGCAAGATCTTGGAATGACAAATTATCTGGAGATACCAATAACCTCATTTTGATTGCTGCTTTCTTTAAATATATTCAGACTCACAATCTAAAGTAATGAGTAGCAGGGTTGGGTCATCCTCTATCAAGGAGCGGTAAGATATCCCTTACCTCCAATATATTGCCAACATAAATTTTGGAATGAGAATAACTATCTATGATGGTGATTCATCATTATGTGGCAGGTTCTCTGCAGAACGTTGCTCTCATGTCCCCCACTGAACAAGACGTAATCCCCTGCCATGTCTCCTGCCTCATATACCCACATGCCCAAAGTATCTGAGTCTATTGTGTTGCTCTCATGTCTCACACTGAACAAGACTCTCAGTCCCCTGCCTAATATATCCACATGCCAAAAGTATCCGAGTCTACTGTGTCCATCTTCACACTGGTGGACCCCTCTCTCTTCTCCCTGGAACCATGACCTTCAATGCTGTTATTTCCAAGTCTTAATGATTAGGAGGTTACTATTTCTCCAATGCATAGTCCTAAAGAAATGGGTAGTTATGGGAAGATTTGTGTGATGAAGAATACCATACAGGGCATTCAAATCGCTCATCAGACACACTTCCATGCTTCACCAAGATCTTGACCACATTCTGTGCCAAACTCACTATATCAGATGAAGAAATGAGAGAACCCCCACAAAGTAATGGAACATACAAAACAACAAAGTAGCTTGCAGATAAAACATTAAATAATATGAAGACAACCAGAAAAGTTAATTAAGGCACATTGAAGACTGTCGAGGCACAATTTCAAAGGTAGAAAACTTAGCCACAACAGAAAACTTATGTGTTCAAGAAGAAAGACAAGTTTGGTCTAAAACACATGACATGCGGAAGCCATGTATGCCAGTCATACAAACATCAGCATCTATTTCAGGATACTGAAAGACACAGTAAAGGATTATAACTGCAAGAACACACCTGACAACTTGCTTAATGGTAATATATTAGGAAAGTAAAGAATAGGAATTTAACACCCTGAAGAAGTCTAGAAAAAGAATCAATAAACTGTAACAGTAGGGGGATACATATATCTGGAGAGTGTAAAGGACACATCAACTCTGAGTGAATCTTGTCCTGTAATACAGAATACAACAAACATATTGACATGAGTCTTAATTTTGATACATTTGAATAAATCCTGAATTATGTAAGAATAAAAAGGACATTATGTGTGAGCAAATAAAAAGTTCATGTTAGATTTTTGTAGGGTGCCAAAAATTCCTCAAAACTGTCTTGCCTTCTGATAATTCTCCATGTGGAGTCATCCACAATAACTTCTGCTGCTTTCATCTGAAAAATTATTACACAGAACCAGTTAGTACTGGTGCTGACCAGTATGGAAGTGAGGATGACCTAGTTTCATAAATTAATACCAGAGGTTTAACTGGGAAAATAATCGTGACCCATGTGGTGATTGAAATATGGGTTTAGCACCATATACGTATGCTCGCCTGCTGGCTTGGAGATTATGTGATTAAATGGAGGTAACCATGGCTGACTGGATAAGAGTGCTGGCTCTTAAATTTCCAGTGTGCTGGTGTCGAGGTAGCGGGTTCAACTTCTAGTTGGACTAAAATGTTGACTTGTTATCCTTGATTTTGGGATGTAAATTACAAGTACCTCAGAAGTTGGAGTGGGTTCATCTGTTGGTGGGGGGCCACTGGTAATAGGGAAAGTTAATCCACACACAAAAATCAGTCCAGTGCACCAGAGGTATTAACATGTGTACATACTACGCTTCAGTTAAAAGATAGTGAAAACGCAACAAAAAATTAAAAATGTGATTGAATCCTCATTGAGGTGGATTTATAAAGCTGACCTGGGCCCCTGGTCATCCCACTAACCCGACACTCCACATTGTGCCAATGGCTTCGGGTAAAGGAGCACAACTGGGAGGGTACAAGCCTTATTCTGGTGCGAGAAATGCAACCTAAAGACTAAATGTCATGGCAGGGCAGACAAAGCCTTAAGCCTTGGTCTGCAACTGGTTTAGGAAAGAAGCTCCGACAGGCAGACAGTTAGAGATTGCTCTGCTGGACCAACAGCTTCTGCAGTTTGTCTTGTTCCATGTATTTCTGGTATTACCTTTCTTCTGAAGTAAATTAGGCAGGCTGAGAGAGGAATCATGCTGCATAGGCTACACATGGTCTCTACAACTCAGTCCAGGCTTTGTGCTATGGAGATGTTATTATGCCTGTTTGAAGCACAATGTAACAAACTATAATCTGTGAAGATGGTAAGTTGCCAGTAGTTATCTGAAGCTTGGTCTTTCTCTAGATCTGTGGCTTGAGCGTCTTGGATTGTAGTTATGAGATGGCTTCAAATGAAAATCTTAAATGTTTTTATTTTCGTGTGAATATATTCTGATATAAAATAAAAAGAAGAAATGTATTATTTTATTTGTAGTCACCACTATATTCAATGAAAGTCCTCTAGCACTGATAAAGTCTTTGGATTCTTGTAGAAAAAAATTCTCTGGGGTCTCTACCCAGAGCAGTCTGTTACTGAAGTCACATGCATTGAAACTTCCTACTCTATTCATATGCTTGCTGGACTGACAGGTCCATGCGTCAGTATACTGGACCTTCATTCGCCGATGAATTTCTTTAGGTTTCACCCCTTCACTAATCAAATAATGGATAACAGAATGCTGCTCCTTTTTGGTGCATGTCAAAAGTGGGGTGGTCATCTTTAATCTGTCCTTGTGACGTCACCGTGTTCATCTGCACTGTAATGTCACATGCTTAACCCTCTTGACATCTTTAACAACAATATTGACAGGTTACACGGCAATGGCATGGTTATTGTAATTTCTATCACATTTGTAAAGTTTTCATGTGAAGCCCATTTGAAGTACAACTTACTCTAGCATTGTAGTTACAAGACATGCTATGACAGTAAGCACCAACATCATGCACCACAATCAATCCTTGGTCTGGATGTGGCAGGAGACGATCCTGAAAATAAAGCCACAAAACAAGAAATGTATAGTTTTATGTATAATCCTGAAAATAAAGCCACGAAACAAGAAATTTATAGTATTATGTACGATCCTGAAAGTAAAGCCACAGAACAATTTATAGTTTTATGTACGATCCCGAAAATAAACCCACAAAACATGAAATTTTTAGTTTTATGTACGTACAAAAACTAACGGTTATATCAACATTGGAACAATGGTGGCATAATGGTTAGTGCATCTGCCTGCGGCTCAGGTTTGAGATTCAATAGTGGATGAATATTTTCCTACCAGTTTGTCTCTGTCATTAGCACAGCCTCATAAAATGGATACCAGATAATATTTCAAAATAGTCGGGAAATTGTTTGGGAAGGGAAGGTGGCGAGGAAGGGAAGGTGGCGAGGAAGGGAAGATGGCGAGGAAGGGAAGATGGTGAGGAAGGGAAGGTGGCGAGGAAGGGAAGGTGGTGAGGAAGGGAAGGTGGCGAGGAAGGGAAGGTGGCGAGGAAGGGAAGGTGGCGAGGAAGGGAAGGTGGCGAGGAAGGGAAGGTGGTGAGGAAGGGAAGGTGGCGAGGAAGGGAAGATAGCAAGGAAGGGAAGATGGCAAGGAAGGGAAGATGGCGAGGAAGGGAAGGTGGCGAGGAAGGGAAGGTGGCGAGGAAGGGAAGGTGGCGAGGAAGGGAAGGTGGCGAGGAAGGGAAGGTGGCGAGGAAGGGAAGATGGCGAGGAAGGGAAGATGGTGAGGAAGGGAAGGTGGCAAAGAAGAAAAGTGGCCTCCTCACATTATCATATAGTGGCCTAGAATATGTCTCAGGAAGCGAACAGGAATTGGCGTGATATTCATCACATTGCTTGTTGAGTGGCAATTCATCATCATCAAGTGCCTTGCCGGCTGGTGTATGCAACCATGCTTCTCCACAAACTGTGATCTCTGATGGCATTGATCAATTCATGTGTTGACTCCCTTCCATGCCAGGACACAAAACTTACTGATTAGTCTATAGACATAAGCACCATATGCCTAAAACACCTGAAGGCATATAATGAGCCATTCACCTGTCACTTGACTAGAGTATGTAAAGGCCTTGCACTTCACACCTCTACAGCAGTACCTGGCATGAGACCACCTTTACTTATTAATGCCAGCATAATAAACGTGCACTTATATGCAACAAAGCAATAATAGACAGACATTATTTTCTTCTTATTGTGCCTGTTTAAGATTGTTTATTCCAGTTTCATGTTTGTATCTGTCAGCTATTTTGAGAACTTTTGTCAATTCCACACAGTGTGTCACTGAATGATGTTTCTTATGATCAGGGCTGTGTTCTCAGAGTTCTGTGTAGATTACATTCCTGTAAAACATGTATTACTGTAATTTCAGACTGACTGTACACATGCCTAGGTCTAGTTCCAATTGTAATCCCTCTAGTTCCAATAGTAATCCCTCTAGTTCCAATAGTAATCCCTCTGGTGTAGTTTCTCTAGTTCTATTTCCTTCTAGTTCTTCTTCTTCGTTCATCCGGAGTTTTTTTTCGGACGTGATTGCGTTGTGCCTGTTTACAGCAGAGCTGCGTTCTTGCGCCGTTAGGCCGACACATCCGACTTCTGCGGGCATTTGTTGACCGGGTTAACCTTCCCGGGGTCCTTCTAGTTCCAACTGTAATTCCTCTGATTCCAATTGCAGTTTCTCTAGTTCCAATTGTATTCCTTCTAGTTCCAACAATAATCCCTCTGGCTCGAACTGTAATTCCTCTAGTTCCAACTGTGTACCTGTAATACAGGTGGGCTACAAGCTGCAGTGATCTGATCTGATTCTAAATCTCTGGCCACTGGACAGTCATTACACAACCAGGTCTGGAACAAAAGGCAAAGGAGCCTTTTCACATGCCTAGAGGTGCATAAGGCATATGGTGCTAACTCTGTGTTTGTATAAGCCCATCAGCTCCTGAAGGGTGATGTGGTCAGTTTTAAAAAAAAACTAACATGTTCTCCCAGGTCGACCCAATTAAAATTGGTACTAGGAAATGCCTTGAGAAGTCAAGGCAGCTGACATCAACCCTTTGAGCGCCAATTGGTCTATAAAAATATGGGGCTAGCACCATATGTCCATTACACCAGACAGCATGTAAAATGGGTCCTTTACTTTTTAACCTACTGAAAATGTAGGTCAGAGCATTGCTAACCATTGCACTCCTACTGCACAACATTTTAATTCAGAACTGTGAAAATAGCACACTAATGTGTATTAATATAGACAGTATGCTGTGTCACACATGTTCTGCTATACCTTGCCAATGAAATCTGCACTCTCACACACTGGGCCTACAATATCATAGACATGCTTGCATTCAGAGCTGGTGCCTAGTGCTGTTACATGATGGTAGGATCCATACAAACATGGGCGGATAACCTCTGTCATAGATGCATCAGTGATTATGTACCTTCACAAAAATGAGCAATTATATTTAGTTATTAACTTATGTATTTCAATTATTTGGTTGCCTGCCAGAAATTAACAAAAGAAAAGTGTAACAGAAAAGATGCTGTTTCAGAAAAAAAGAAGAACATAAAAAGAAATAATAGACAAAATAAAAGCGCAAAGAAAGAATAAAGATAAGAAATGAAAAAAAGAAATAAAGAAATAAACTTATATGTTCTTAAGAAAATGAAAGAACGGCAGAAATAATAAAGAAAGGATGGTAGCAAGACAGACAGAAATAAGGAAATAAAGACTGAATGGATTAATTAATGAAAAACAGACAGGAAAATAAATGTACCGAATAAAGAAATTAATGAAAAAGAAAGAAAGAAAGAAAGAAAGAAAGAAAGAAATACTCAATGAAATTTAGAGATTAGATAAATTAAAACCACACTGGATGCAGACCCTTCGCTGCTTCAGAAACTGAAACAAGTGTAAATAATGATGACAAAAATAATATGTTGCAAAATGTGCATTCTGGCATGTTTCACTGCATCTCACCAGGTGCATGCTACAGACGTTATTCAACTTACGACAGAGCAAAACAATGAATCCATCAAGCTGAAATATACAACACATATTTTCCAATAGTAATTTAAACTATTTACAAAAGTAATTTAAACTGACTATTATGTGTGTGTCACTTGAAACGTCACAACAGTTTGGAGAGAACAATAATGGAAGGGTATATGCCTGGGAAGAGAGGAAGAGGAAGGCCAAAGAGAAGATGGGTGCAGGATGTGGCGGATGATCTCCAGATGGGTGTATCAGACGCGGGACATCTTGCTTGTGATCGAGAAGTTTTCCGGAAGGTTGTTATGGGAACTAGGTTCTGCAAAGGACATGCTACTGAATGAATGAATTATGTGTGTGTTGTTTTTACACAACAGTGGCTTGGCTGTATATATCACAGCTGCTTCAGCATATCACTTAATGTGCTGAAAACAATGCAGAGAAATATGCCAAGCCATCAATTGTGCAACTTATTATTATACGCAAATAAGACAAGAGACTAAACAAGATATTGTATCCAATTTTATAAGAAAACGTCGTTGGAACTACATCAGCCATGTACTCAGAATGGATATGACAAGACTCCCCTACCAAGCCCTCATATGGTCACCGGTAGGGAAAAGAAAATGGGGAAGACCAAGAGAGACCCTGCGTAGAACCATCATCAGAGAAGGCTTATTCAACGGCCAAATAAACATCCAAGATCCTGCAACAGGTAGCAGCGAACCTGCCAGGCATGGAGAGCCATGATTTATGCCCTATGCGCCGCCTTAGGCTCAAGAGGAAAGACTAACTAACTAACTAATTGTTTGTGTTTCCATTACTCAAATTTACTACAGAAAAAGATTGTTTTCAACTAGTAAGAGTGATAGTTTTTGCCTCAGTAATACATACCAAGCTTATTAACTAGCTACTGTGACTCCAAAGAATACAGGACAGTGTCCACTTTTTGACAGTACAGTCATTTATCTCATACGAGACCCAAAGTATGTAAACTCATGATTAATGGATGATGCGTAAAATGTGAATATTGTTAGGCGAGGATAGCTCATCTGAGTATTTAAGGCACAGCAGATAGTAACAGAGACATGTCTATGTCTGTGCCTCTGAGGCTGAGGTTGGTTCTGTGGGTGCATGTAGTCTGGCTGTGTTCCTGTGATGTGTGACTGGACAGCCATGTTTGTCTGTGTGATAGGAGATGTGACTACTGATCTGTGTCAGTGTGTATCATCCTGTGTTGAGTGTGTACAACAAAGCTGCCATTCGATTACTACCAGTGTTTGGGTAGTGCTCCATCAGTTATTTTTCTTGTTGGGACCAGACTTTGGTGTGTCTCCTGCAGTTGATTATTCTACACAAATAAGACAACACACACTGCATAAAACATCAAGACTGCAGCGACCTAGTTAGCCTCATCATCATGCAGCAGCTCCTTTGCAGAACTCCATTTATTTAACATGGCCATCCAAAAAAGATTCTCAATCTATTGCCAGTTCTGCTGCCCCATGTGTTTTCATGACCAACATGTCTGCAATGTCCTGTGCCCATTTTCATACTGGTTGACCTTTGCCTCTTTTTCATGGAGTTGAGTCAGGAAGTGACATCACAGCACTTGGGACATTCCCATTCATGCTTCATCTTATCTGCAACAGCCAGCGAAGTGTCCCTATTCTAATGGTACCAGAAGCAGTTATATTACATGTCCGTCTGACCTTTCTTCTGAGTTTTGAGTGTTAGCCAGATCCGTTGAGTTTTGAGTGTTGGCCAGATCCGTTGGTCACTCCCTGCAATCCCATTCTTTCCAAGCTGTGATGATCTACCCGTTCTTATGCACTATACACATGATTCCAAAGGGCCCTAACCCAGTGGTTCTCAACTGGTGGGGAATTTCCCCCCAGGGGGGGAATTTTAGGGTTTCCAGGGGGGGGGGGGGGGGGGGGGGGGGGGGAATGAAGACCATTTCAAGATCGTGTTAATACAAGAAAAAATTACTTGATATTGTTTTTCCCTTCATACTTTACAGTTATGTACGTCTCATCATTCTAAAATTCATTTTATAAAGTAAGTAGACCCACAAATCATGTTTTATGTGGATGTCTAGACTTGTTTTAGTATATGCTATTAAATTTACCTTCCATTTTTACGTATACTGTGTAGGGTGGGGGGATTTTTAGATAGGAAATATGAAAGGGGGGAGGGGAGGGAGAATGACGTTCTGGAAATACGGTGAAGGGGGCCACGGGCCAAATTTTTGATAGGAAAGGGGGGGGGGGGGGGGGAATGGGGGGGGAATGACGTTCTGAAAAATATGGCGGAAGGGGGGCCAACGGGCAAAAAAAGGCTGAGAACCACTGCCCTAACACATCTACCTTATCATGCAACCAATACCCCATCAAGGATGTGGACCCAGTCACACAGCATGTCCTGGGGAAAAATTCCAACAGATCTATCAATTTTTGATTGTTGAATGGAAGTCTGCGACTCTGCACGAAGCATGCCTATCTTCACTTTACTCTTAATACTATGTGAGTCTGTTACAATAACGACATGCATGTGCTTCCAGAAACCATGACCTCCATCACTGTTCTTTTCACATCACCGTGCTGTTTATCATGGTCAAAGTATTTCAGTTTCAGAGCCATGATGATTTTTTTTTTTTTTTTGGATGATCAGATATTGTAGAATTTCAGTATTTATATTCTTCATGGTCCAGAGATATTCTAAGAAATTTTCTGTAACATTTAGGTTCAAAGGCATAATTTTCTTCAGGTCTTTTAGGCTTACTCATTTCAATGTTCAACTGTTGAGGAATATCTCATGTATGCGGCGTGCATATGAGATCTCTTTATTTTACCTTATCTAAAAAGGCTGCATAGAATCTCTTTATAGAGACAATAACTATGGTCAAAAACCAATTTGATCACTGCCAAAAGGAAATTAATGGCAGACTATCTTCTTTAACTACAACAGTCTCAAAATTATGAAGAACATAGAATAAAGATTCATTGCTAAGACCCCCAGGCCTTATCAGGATCTTATATACAAACTGGGGAAGAGAGGCAAAAGAAGGGGTATTTGTAACTGTGATGACATAATTTTTCCTAACTATCTTGCTAAGGAAGGACCCTGTGTCAAACTTCAAAGAAAACCTAAAATAGGAACTTGGAATGTAACACCTCTGGCTCATGACAGAGAGACATTTAGGTGGTAATGTTCTGCACTGGACAAGTCACTGGCTAAAAATGATGAATGATTTGAGGAGGCTAGGTATCTGCCCCAACAACAAATGGATCCAAACCAAGTAATTCTAGAGTTAGAGATGGGCACCTTACACCTAGTCCATATAAGAAAACTAAAAATAGGAACTTGGAATGTGAGACATCTGGCTTATGATAGACAGCACTTGTGAAAGACTGTTAGGGGGAACAGTTCTGTCCATGACAATATGGGTACCGGAAACTGTTTGGGGAAATAAAGGGCTGCATGATTTTGACCACATCATCCCTGCTGTGTCAACTGGTCTATACAAATATTTTTCTGTTTGCTAATGATTACGCTCTATATGCCAATTCAGAGGCAGACAAGCAACACAACATTTCAGCTTTCTCACATGCCTGTGCCAACTTTGGGCTCAATATCAACTTGGAGAAGACTGTGGTTATGTACCAGCCAGCTCCAGGGATTAATCACACCGTGCCGAATATCAAAGTGAATGGTCATAGTCTAAGTGTTGTGGACAAATTCACCTATCTTGGCAGCACTGTGTCACAAGCTGCCACAATTGATGACGAAGTGAATGCAAGAATCTCCAAGGCCAGTGTGACCTTTGGCAGACTGTACAAGAATGTGTGGGACAGAAATTGAATAAGCCTGCAAACAAAGCTGAAAGTCTTCAAAGCAGTTGTATTATCCACACTGCTATATGCTTGTGAAACTTGGACTGTTTATCAGCAACACGCCAGGAAATTAAACCACTCATATACAGTCTGCCTTAGGAAGCTACTGAAGATTAAATGGCAAGACAAGATCCCAGACACTGATGTTCTAGATAGAGTGTCCATGCCCGTATCTACACTCTACTAATGAAGAATCAGATTCGCTGGGCTGGTCATTTAAATCACATGCCAGATCACAGGCTCCCTAAACAAATTTTTACGGGGAGCTGCGTTGCGGTAAACGCTCCCA
Organism: Cepaea nemoralis; assembly: GCA_014155875.1. Classification (NCBI taxonomy): domain Eukaryota; kingdom Metazoa; phylum Mollusca; class Gastropoda; order Stylommatophora; family Helicidae; genus Cepaea; species Cepaea nemoralis. The sequence goes on along the minus strand of JACEFZ010018158.1, from coordinate 65,999 downwards.
AGGCAGCCAGTGGAAACGCTTTAGACACTCTGAAAATCTCACTGAAAGCTTTTGGAATTCATCATGACACCTGGCGAACATCATTACGTAAGGGTGCAGTCACTTGCAAATCGATCAGGACTGCAAGAGCTTGAACAAAAGGGCTGGACAGAAAAACCACTGCAGGAGATCCTCCTCCTGGAATGACAAGCATTCCTTCCACACATTGTCAAAGAACTTTTCGAGCCATAATAGGCCTTATCAGCCATCTTAGAACTCGTGGCTCCATACTTTCAACCCCACTGGATGAAATGAATGGTCACCATCATTCTTGATGGACAAACAATACAAATATGGGGATAGCACCATATGCCATGTAATGTAAACAGGTTTCTTGACTTATTTGAAGGACACCAAGTGAGACTCACCTTTTGTTAGCAGTCGTCTTACATCCCAACACATGAGCCAGCAAGACAGCTGAGTTACCCACCAGCGACCTGCCTGGCTCTAACATCAATGTCACTCCTTTGTCCTTCAATAAGCCACTGATGGATTGGACCAGGTCTCCAGGAGATGCATGCTGTGGCTATTTGAGACAATAATAACACATTTTTACAGGTGAAATACACCATGACAAATTGACTGTTGGAGTGTGGAACAGGCAGGGGGAGACAGAGAGAAGGTGCTAGACAGTTTTGAGATCATGGCATGGAGGAACATCAGTATTAAACATGATTAGCAGTACATGAGACAGAAGACTGGACAGACAAGATAACATGGCAAGACTATAAGAAGTTTTGTATAAATGATATGGATACAGTCAAGATATAATCACCAAAGGGCTACAATCAATGCAATCACTAAAAATTGCTTTAAATGTGAAAATTGCTCTAGTGATAGTGAGTGAATGTGAAAAGAGAGAAGGTGCTAGACAGTTTTGAGATCATGGCATGGAGGAACATCAGTATCAAACATGATTAGCAGTACATGAGACAGAAGATTTGACAGACAAGATAACATGGCAAGACTATAAGAAGTTTTGTATAAATGGTATGGATACAGTCAAGATATAATCACCAAAGGCTACAATCAATGCAATCACTAAAAATTGCTTTAAATGTGAAAATTGCTCTAGTGATAGTGAGTGAATGTGAAAAGAGAGAAGGTGCTAGACAGTTTTGAGATCATGGCATGGAGGAACACCAGTATTAAACATGATTAGCAGTACATGAGACAGAAGACTGGACAGACAAGATAACATGGCAAGACTATAAGAAGTTTTGTATAAATGATATGGATACAGTCAAGATATAATCACCAAAGGGCTACAATCAATGCAATCACTAAAAATTGCTTTAAATGTGAAAATTGCTCTAGTGATAGTGTGTGAATGTGAAAAATAATACCTTGTTTATATGTAAAAATTATGACCTAAGGAATGTTAAAACTCTAACCCAGTAATTGTAAAAACAGATACTTCACATTAACAGTAAACTTTGAATATAGTTTTCACACTTTAATAAATATTAAAGCATATAGTACTATTTCATACATTCAATTCTTCACTACATTTTGCATCAAACATGGACATCACATCATCATCATCAACATGCAGGTCCTTTGTAAAATGTCGCTCTCATCACGGCCCACCACAAAGACTCTTGATATTTCACCAGTTCCCCTGTAACATGCATTGTCATGCCCAGGGTGTCTTTGATGATCTGTGTCCATGTTTGTGTTGATCAACCCCTGTCTAGTCTTTTAGGAAACATGCCGTATTTTACAATTATTTCAAAGCCATTCTGATATTCACTATAGTCAAAGTAAATCAGTTCCTGAGACATGATGCTGTTTGTGTTCTTTGACATGATGCCATGTATGTTCTTTGACATGATGTCATGTATGTTCTTTGACATGATGTCATGTATGTTCATTGACATATGCCGTTTATGTTCTGAGACATGATGCTGTCTATCAGCCTATTCCCTTTGATGGTGAGAAAACACGGACATTGTTTAAATATCTTGTATTACATGTATTATCATTTAACCAGCCATTACTTTTCTAACTTGCACACAAAATAATTTCTGAAGCATATTTGATAGAACATTTGTTACAAATGACACATAAATAAAGTTCAAGGGTTAAAAGGTTGAAGGCCAGAGGATCAATTCACTGCACTGGGTTTGATCCCACATAGCTCAGTTATCTTTCTCCACAGGGGCCTGATGACAACGTCACACAGAGCACACATTCAGAAGCTCCAGAGACCACCTTTGGGGGTATCTAACCTGACTGCAATTGTGAACTGAATGACCAAGTCTGAAAATTAATCTACAGCCTTCATAGCACAAGAAAGGTAGCTTAACCACTTTGTCACAGAGACACCCAATCAGGTTCATATAAAGCTGTTCCTAACTGACCTTGTGGGAACACATGAGTATCCAAAGCTAGCCCAAATTAACAAGAGAACAGACAACAACAAATCTTATTTCTCTACTTTATTGACTTGTGCAACTGACAATTTGACATAATTGTTGCATCTTCTTTTGTTTTATCCAAGGGATTTAACTTGAGATAAACACCAGATAGAACAATGAGTATAATGAGTCACATCACAAAGATTTTGCTAAGAATTATCATGCAAAGAGTGAGGAAGAAAATACAACCTGAAATAGGGGAAGAACAATGTGGGTGTGTAGAAGGAAAGGGTACAGTAAATGCTGTGTATATGCTGCGAACAGTTATTGAACGTGCTATAGAAGTAAACAAGGATATACATCTTTGCTTTATTGACTATACAAAGGCTTTTGATAGAGTTAGACATGTCAACATGGTGGATATGCTTGCATTGATGGGAAAGACATTAAACTTATAAAAAACATATATTGGAAACAACAAGCTGCCATACGGATTGATAATGAAGTGGGACAATATCAGCCTATTAAGAGAGGTGTTAGGCAAGGATGTGTAATGTCTCCAGATCTTTTTTCCCTCTACAGTGAAAATATTTTCAGAAATGTAGAAGATATAAATGGAATCAGCATTGGAGGACGAAACATCAATAACATTAGATATGCAGATGATACAGTATTGATTGCAGACAATGCGCAATGATCTGCAACAATTAGTGGATGCGGTTGTTGTACACAGTGAGCAACTGGGGTTAGAATTAAATTGTAAAAAGACACAGGTTATGATAGTCACTAGGAAGAACGAAGTGCCACAATGTAATATACAAGTAAATGGGAATATTCTTCAACAAGTGAATCTGTACAATTATCTCGGAACAGTCATAATATCTGATGGGAGATGCCTTGAAGAGATTAGAACAAGAATCGCCATGACGAAAATAGCCTTTAGCAAGATGAAAAACATTTTGACCAATAAAAAGATGTCAATTGAAATGAGAAAAAGAGTGTTGAGGGGATACATAGAGCCTATTCTTTTGTATGGATGTGAAACTTGGACAATGAGCAGTCAAGCTGAAAAACATCTGATGGCTGCAGAAATGTGGTTTCTGAGGAAAATGCAAAGAATACCATGGACAGACAGAAAAACCAATGACCAAGTACTACAGGAGACAAATGAAAATCGTAAATTGATTAGAGAAATTAGACGTAGACAGTCAAAATTTTTTGGACATGTTATGAGAAGAAATGGATTGGAGAACTTAGTGACAACTGGCAAGATCGAAGGGAACAGACCAAGAGGAAAATATCTGGATGGCTTGGCCACATGGCATGGATGAGACAGGAACACTGAGCTGATCCACTGACTCTGGTGATCGAGTGAAATGGCGAGTCATGACCGCCCACGCTTTCCAGCATGGCACATGATTCATTGATTGATAAACACCAGCAGTCTATTCATACTTACTTCCCATGAGATGAGACTGGTGAAAACTTTGCAACTGAAGATTGTGGATGTTAGAAAGAAAGAGGGAGAGAGGGCAGCAGCTGAAGAAGATATTGGAGAATCAGTAGAGAAGCACAGAAAGCATTCTGTGGTGGAACTTATCGTACACGGGACACAGATAGCATGTGACTTGACATGGCAGCTATGAGATTATTTTTTTTAAAAATGATCCTAATTGACCTTGAAGTTAGGTAGTTAGTTAGTTAGTCGACAGATCATGGATCTTTGGATAATGCAAAGAATATCATGGACAGAAAGATAAACTAATGACCAGGTCCTACAAGAAACAAATGAAAATCGTGGACTCATTAGAGAAATTAGACGTAGGCTGTAAAAACTTTTTGCGCACGTTTTGAGAAGAAATAAATTGGAGAACTTGGTGACAACTGGCAGATTGCGGTGTAGAGAACAAGGGGAAGGCAGAGAAGTAAATAACTGGATACAAATCATTGCACTTCGAACCATTCAGTCCATAAGTGCTCGGATCCCCTCCTCAGCAAATCCTGCAGAGTGTAGTGGCTTACCACACCAGTGTGTTGGTTTATCAATCTTCTTTGGCTTCCTGCGTAGTGTTCTTGTTTGCCAAACCTCTTTTAATTTGCTGTTCTTGCAATCTGATTATGGTTGTAGATTCACAGTCATCACTTGGTTCTCGCAAACGTCTTACTTCTCGTAGAGCATTCAGAATGTCAGCCTGGTTCATGGAGTGTCCGCCCTCCACAGTAGCCTTACCTGCGAGCTTGTCAGCCCGCTCATTTCCTTGTACTCCCACATGCTCTGGCATGAAGATGAAACTAATCTTTGCCAGCCGAGACCACTCCAGACAGCAACCACTCTCTCCGGATCCACCCCATCTCTATCCTCTTGAACATGCTCATTGAGTCACTAAGGAAACATGCCCCAGTGAATGTCTGTTTCTCAAGTCATGTTATTGCTTTACTTACTGCCATGACTTCCATAGTCAGGCTACTTGTAGTCTCACCAAAAGCACCAGAGTCCTCCTTCACAATTCTCCCTCCGGCCTGAGCCGTAAAGGCCCATGAGCTTCTCACGCATCAGACGACCGACCCATCTGTGTAAATGACAGCATCACCATCTAACGAATTCTCAAAAATCAACGCTTGTACTTCCGCCACCACAGCTCCCATCCACGACCTTCCTCTTTTTAATCTGCTGCCCTTCACCTTCATAATTTCACTATGCAGTAGACGTTGTGTGTTTGCGTTAACTCTGAGGCAGGCACGTGCTCTGCAAATTTGTATTGTCTTCAATGATTGGAAAATCAAGAAGGTAGCGCATCACCCTGCATGCTGTATATCTTGTACATCCAAAATTAATCTGCATAGCTTCGTTCTATAACCTTTCCATACTTTCTATCTGCTTACGGCTGAGCGTCAGGATTGCCATGGCATACTCCAAAACAGACATGACCAGCCCCTCGTACAGAAGACATAGATGGCGCAGCTCACAGTTTGCTGCCGCCATCACCCGCATCGCAGCCACACCCTGCTTGGCCCTTGTTATCACCTGGTCTACGTGTTCAGTATAAGCAAGGCTTTGATCAAAACGTATCCCCAGGTAATTCATTGCCTGCATTCTTTCCACAGTCTCTGAACACAGATCTACAGTTGCTGTTGGAGTGTTGATAATATGATTATTCAACGAGAACCATGTCACTGTTGCCTTTGTTGGGTTGACCATTGTGCCAGCTTCAACACACCAAGTACTTATGTAATTGAGTTTCCGTTTGTAGTTCCACAGGTCCCTGATGTCTATCCTTACACTGACGATACACTAAAACATCGTCGGCATATGACAATGTCCTCCCCGAGCCCATGATACGCTCACAGGTGATTCTCACAGTGTAGGCGTTGAACAGCACTGGAGATAATGGTGATCCCTGTGGTAGGCCAGGATATACTGTTGTTGGTTCCGAAGTCCAACTGCCACATCTAAAAACTACTTTCCATTGGAAGAGGGCTGCAGCAATCCAACTAAGGAGGAAAGGACTTATCTTGATTTCAAGAAGCTGAAACATTAAAAAATCCAATGGTATTCTGTTGTACGCGTCCTCAAGATCAATCGCTGCAGCAAAGGTTTCAATGGTTGAGTGGAAACCTTCATAGACATCATGGGCAAAAACTGCTGCATTGGTCCAGGTTTCTCTTTTTGGACGGTACCCTCCCTGGGTAGGTGGGAAAACACCTTGCCTCTCTAGCTGACTTGATATTTTTCTGACAATTAACTTCTCCAGCAGCTTACCTATTGTATTCTGCATGGTTATTACTCGATATCCCTGAATTTTTGTGTGGTCTTTGCCAGGCTTCGGCAAGGGAATCAGATAGCTGTGTAACCACCCCTCCTTGATGCTAGCACTCTCTATACTGTTGTTGTGCATGTCTGCTAGTTTCTCTAGCTCACTGTCAGTACACCTATTGATGTTGTTGTTTCTTATTCCATCTGGCCCTGCAGCGCTGTTTTTTTTATCGTTGAAGCACAACCCTGATTTCTTTCACCATCACTGTGTCTTCATCCAAAATGTTCTGGGCCTTGCACCTGTCTGAGGTGACCTCCTTGGCAAGATTTTGGCCTCTCATGTCTGTCTGGTTGCTCTGCTATAGATAGCGTTCGAAGAGGGCTTTGCCCTTGTCCTTGTCAGTCCTCTGCCAGATGAGGTCAGCACCTTGGAAGTCAGAAATTCTCTTATTCTTGACAACCCCAAACATGCTCTTATGTAGTCGCCAGAACAATTTCAGTGACTTGTCTGTGCTTACTCTGCCCATTTTTCACTTTTAACCACCTTAAACAGTTTTTTTAAATAGCTTACTTTTGTGTGCATCTCTCTTTCTAAGTGCATGCAGGGAATTGGATGGGCAACTTTGTTCTTCTTGGCAATTTGCCATTTCCTTACAGCGCTACGCTTATCCACCCAGACCTTCTCCACCTCATAATTCCACCATGGTGGCTGCTCCCAGCTTTTTTTCCTGCACTGAAGCTTTCTGCGCTTGTCATGCCTTATTTTACTCACCACATCTTGCCCTGTACTATCATACTGGAACGTCTTGACCGTTGACTTGTGCTGCATGGTTCTGCCTTTCTCCACCAATAAGCTGCAAGGGTGGTGGTCGCTGCCGTGGTACCCTAGGACCCCCCATCTGCAAACTGTAGTGAGTGAAGAGAAACCAGCACCAGATCAATAGCACTGTCCTCATCACCTGGACGGCTTTCTGTCCTGGTGACACAGCCATTGGTGATGCAAATCAGGTCAATGGTTTCAAGTGCAGTCTCGAGCTCTTCCCCCAGAGTGTTGGAGGAAATGTTTCCCCATGATCTGCCTTTAGCATTGAAATCGCCATAGAAAATAAAATTTCTCTCATGACCTAATATGTCACTTAAGCACTGCCACTTCTGGGAATCCACACTTGCGTTATGGGCATAAACATTAACCAACACGGATGGTAGACAGGATTGAACTCTTACCACCTGTATTTGTATGTCGTCATTGTCCCACCTGGACATGTCTAGCTCTGATGCTGACACCACCATGCTGTCGCAAATGAGAATCGTCATTCCAAGATGTCGCCTATTGTAGAAGCATTTGAAACCGACAATTTGGAGTAACTGATCACCCAGTCTTGTCTCCTGGAGCACTACGATGTCGTTCCTGTATACCAGGTTTTCTAGAATACGGCCCCGTTGTTTTACGCTGGCACAGTTCCAATATAGAATATGGGTATTTCTGAGGCCCAGGCCTCAGGAGTCTAAAACGTCTTGCCCCACCTCGTATGCCTTGCCGTTTGCGGCCACCCCGCCTTCCACGTTGCCTTGTTAAACGCATGGAGCACAATCGTTGTTCCACCATTTTGAAAAACCGAACACCACAGAAACACACATGCTGTGAAAATTCACTCAAGGATTGCCTGGCTCAATGCATGAACTCTGTAGCATCGGCGCAGATCTTGAGAAGAAACTCCTTGACCTTGAAATAAAATATGAGTAACCAAAGCTAGCCAAAGTTGACTAAAGAAAAGACAACAAAGAATTGTATTAACCTGTGCAGCTAAATTTTGACATAAAATAGTAAATGTTCTATCAGATAACTGGAAAAGAACACAAACTGATCCAAGGCTAGTGAGATGGTCAACCATTGCCAATAATGTTAATTAGCATAGCACATGATGACTGATGATGAATAGATGTGTTAGCATTTGACCATTAATTCAGCAACTTCCATATTGACATGATTAAACTGTTCTCACCACAATTTGTGTCAGACATGGACACAACCGTTCAACATCTTGTCTTACTGCAGGCCATAGAAGCAGTTTGACACGCATTGCTTCTCTCATTTCATGGAAACTGATTCTGTGAACATTACATGTGGCATTGTTTATTTGTAATTTGGTGAACAAAAACTGTAAAGGACCCCTTTTCACATCTTGAGCTGTACTGGGTATATGGTGCTGACCCCTTATTTGTAGAGACCACTCAGTACTGGATGGGTGATGCTGTCAATATTACACTGGACGGGTGACGCGGTCAATATCACACTGGACGGGTAACACAGTCAATATTACACTGAACGGGTGACACGGTCAATATCACACTGGACGGGTGACACGGTCAATATCACACTGGACAGGTGACACGGTCAATATCACACTGGACGGGTAACACAGTCAATATTACACTGGACGGGTGACATGGTCAATATCACACTGGACGGGTGACACGGTCAATATCACACTGGACGGGTGACATGGTCAATATCACACTGGACGGGTGACACGGTCAATATCACACTGGACGGGTGACACGGTCAATATCACACTGGACAGGTGACATGGTCAATATCACACTGGATGGGTGATGCGGTCAATATCACACTGGATGGGTGATGCGGTCAATATCACACTGGACGTTATAACACTGTCAATATTACACTGGACAGATGATGCGGTCAATATCACACTGGACGGGTGACACGGTCAATATCACACTGGATGGGTGATGCAGTCAATATCACACTGGATGGGTGATGCAGTCAATATCACACTGGATGGGTGACACGGTCAATATCACACTGGACAGGTGACACGGTCAATATCACACTGGACGGGTGATGTGGTCAATATCACACTGGACGGGTGACACGGTCAATATCACTGGACGGGTGACACGGTCAATATCACACTGGATGGGTGACACGGTCAATATCACACTGGATGGGTGACACGGTCAATATCACACTGGACGGGTGACATGGTCAATATCATACTGGACGGGTGACATGGTCAATATCACACTGGACGGGTGACACGGTCAATATCACACTGGACGGGTGATGTGGTCAATATTACACTGGACGGGTGACACAGTCAATATTACACTGGACGGGTGATGCGGTCAATATCACACTGGACGGGTGACACGGTTAATATCACACTGGACGGGTGACACGGTCAATATCACACTGGACGGGTGATGCGGTCAATATCACACTGGACAGGTAACATGGTCAATATCACACTGGACGGGTAACATGGTCAATATTACACTGGACGGGTGATGCGGTCAATATCACACTGGACGGATAACACGGTCAATATTACACTGGACGGGTGATGCAGTCAATATTACACTGGACAGGTGACACGGTCAATATTACACTGGACGGGTGACGCGGTCAATATCACACCAGCCACCCGGGACATTTCCTGATACCATGTTAGGCTGGGTTCACCTGGCAGGCCAGGTAAATTTACAATATCTGCCTCAATGGGGGTTTAAACACATGGCCACCAGGCCAGCATGCTAGTCACTGCAAAATATGAATTATGTAGTTAATTGTGAACATAACAAGGAGGGGTGTTTTCTTGACACTTCTGTCAGCGCTAAAGCATCAAATGCAGTTTGAGATCATGCTGGAACAGTTGCTTGAAACATACATTAGAGATTTGAAATCAGTCCAAGAACAGTAACTGTCTGAGATCATGCTGGAACATTTGCATGCTACATACAAGAAAGATGAGAGATTTGAAAGCCATCTGGTCCAATATTTGATGTCCCTCAGACAATGCAGATTTTCCTTGTCCTATTCTGTTCTCTGTAACTGTAATACACCTCCCCTCTGAAGTCATCCCTGTACCTAACTACTCGCATCTCTGTAAGTAAAACCATGAAAGAACCCCCTCACACGCCCTGAGGCATGTTGGGTATATGGTGCTCTCCCCATAGTTTTTGTACTTGATGGGTCATGCGGTCAAATCACACCAGCTGTCTTGACTTGCCAGGACATTTTCTGGTACCCATTTTAGGTTTGACTGACCAGGTCAGTTTTAAACTGCCACCATGATGGGGATTCAAATACACGACCACTGGGGTGGCAGGCAAGCATGCTGACCATTGGTCAACCATGGCTCACCTTTAATTTGTGTACTTCGCCCAAATGTAGTCTTTAGGCTGTATTTATTCACACTAGGGTATGGCTTGTACACTCCCAATTGCGCTCCTCCGCTCGAAGCCGTTGGCACAATGTGGGGTTCGGGTTTGGTAAGCGCTGCCCAACATTTGGCACTAACAGAAAGCAGGTAGTACAGTCTACTGTCATACAGTAGCTCAGTCATATCTGACTAAGACCTGAATAAGATAGAGTGATTTACTATACTACAAACTAGTGGGATGTTGTAATGAAATGTAATAAACCTCTCTTCTTGGTAGTCAGTGATTAAGTCTGCCATTGCTTTCACTATACATGCTGCATCTATTGAACTCAATCCATCTGTTGCCTGCTTGAACTCTGCTACCTTTGTTTCTAGAGATGCAAAAATGTTGCATACATACATGTTTGGAAACAAGGATGAAATAAGTAAAATGTTAATGTAAATTTATGGTGATGTAGATGGTTATATTTTGATTAATACAGTGGCTTCTCTCACACTGCAACATACCTGAAAATAAAGAGGCTGACAGACTGGCAAAGAAAGATTGGAAATTAATCGGCCTGAAAAAGACATAATCTATGATGAAGCCAAGAGTGTTATAAGAAGTAATTATAGAACCAAGTGGAAATCAGAACATCCAGACCACCAAAAAGATGATGCACACTTTCAAATCAAGTGAAGATGATAGGTTACAATATTCAGACTCAGTATGGAACACTACAGGCTGAGATACCCCTTGTTTAATAAACTAAAGATAGGATATGCTGATGAATATAACTGTAGAAGTGGTAAAACTGCAGCTAAGCAATTGCTGCATGGAGTGTCCAATATAATTAGAACAGAGAAAGTTATTCTGACTTATATCCTCTACATTTCAGGACAAACTATATGCAGATGATCAACACTCATGTTGACTGCTTCTTTCATTGGATATATTCCCGTTAACGTTTGAAGGTGTATGAAGAAGAAGAATATTTTAATGATAATGATGATAGAGAAAGCAATTGTGAATTATGAAACTGATGATGGTGGTGATGATGCTAGTTGTAATGATGATGATGATATCTAAAATGATGGTAAGTAAACTGACAGGAAATTATTGTTGATAAATATCTCATATAATGATATATAATATTCTAGGGCAGTTGCAAAGCTGTAAAGCGATGTGATACATTTGATAAACAAAAGTTAATATTCCGATGATGAGTCAGGTTATTGCAGAAACTGAAGACTTTAATTGTCTAAAATATGTTTAAGTATTAATTGCCTAAAATGTACTAAAATGCAGTGTACATATGGTGTTTGTTTAATTTTCTGTTATGATTTAATTACATACACATTTAGTTTGTTGAAAATTCTTGTATAAAAGAAGCAGTTATCAAGGAATCACAATGTCCTCACACATGGTGAGATATGTGTTTGATTATTGATAAGATTAGGAGATTTAACAAAATAATTCCTAGCTTGTACATCATGTGGCAACTGCTTGAGCACACACCCTTAATTCCTCAGCCTGGAAAAACCTTCCTGGCACACACCAGCAATTGTGCAGATAATGTCACAAAAACAACAAATGTTGTATGGGTAACCTTTTTCAGCTGGATTTATAATAGAACTACAAGACGTTATGTTAACTAAATGACTACCAATATTCACATTTGGATATGCACCCTACTGGGTACAATACAAAGTCAAGGAAACTGTTATTTACTGTGAGGTACATTGTTTATATAATGTTGGCCTAATATTGTTATAGACAAATTAAAGTCAAGGAAACTGTTATTTACTGTGAGGCACATTGTTTTTATGGTGTTAGCCTAATATTGTTATAGACAAATTAAAGTCAAGGAAACTGTTATTTACTGTGAGGCACATTGTTTGTATGGTGTTAGCCTAATATTGTTATAGACAAATTAAAGTCAAGGAAACTGTTATTTATTGTGAGGCACATTGTTTTTATGGTGTTAGCCTAATATTGTTATAGACAAATTAAAGTCAAGGAAACTGTTATTTACTGTGAGGTACATTGTTTATATAATGTTGGCCTAATATTGTTATAGACAAATTAAAGTCAAGGAAACTGTTATTTACTGTGAGGCACATTGTTTTTATGGTGTTAGCCTAATATTGTTATAGACAAATTAAAGTCAAGGAAACTGTTATTTACTGTGAGGCACATTGTTTTTATGGTGTTAGCCTAATATTGTTATAGACAAATTAAAGTCAAGGAAACTGTTATTTACTGTGAGGCACATTGTTTTTATGGTGTTAGCCTAATATTGTTATAGACAAATTAAAGTCAAGGAAACTGTTATTTACTGTGAGGCACATTGTTTTTATGGTGTTAGCCTAATATTGTTATAGACAAATTAAAGTCAAGGAAACTGTTATTTACTGTGAGGCACATTGTTTTTATGGTGTTAGCCTAATATTGTTATAGACAAATTAAAGTCAAGGAAACTGTTATTTACTGTGAGGCACATTGTTTTTATGGTGTTAGCCTAATATTGTTATAGACAATTAAAGTCAAGGAAACTGTTATTTACTGTGAGGCACATTGTTTTTATGGTGTTAGCCTAATATTGTTATAGACAAATTAAAGTCAAGGAAACTGTTATTTACTGTGAGGCACATTGTTTTTATGGTGTTAGCCTAATATTGTTATAGACAAATTAAAGTCAAGGAAACTGTTATTTACTGTGAGGCACATTGTTTTTATGGTGTTAGCCTAATATTGTTATAGACAAATTAAAGTCAAGGAAACTGTTATTTACTGTGAGGCACATTGTTTTTATGGTGTTAGCCTAATATTGTTATAGACAAATTAAAGTCAAGGAAACTGTTATTTACTGTGAGGCACATTGTTTTTATGGTGTTAGCCTAATATTGTTATAGACAAATTAAAGTCAAGGAAACTGTTATTTACTGTGAGGCACATAGTTTTTATGGTGTTAGCCTAATATTGTTATAGACAAATTGGCGCATGACAGATAATGTGGTCAATATCATGGCTGGCAGGCTGTTCTTCTCAGGACATGTTTGGGTTGACCTGGAAGCCCAGGCCAATTTTAACAATCAATCTCCATGTAAATTAAAAGATATAACCTTCAGGTGGGCAGGCAAGCATACTAGCCACTACACTGCCAAGGCTCCGACCACGTATTACGTAATTACGGCTTTCTCTAAATACATTGTTGCGTTTTTTTTTTAATCCAAGGGATTTAACTTGAGATAAACACTAGAACTCTATTCATACTTACTTCCCATGAAAAGAGATATACTAGAGAAAACTACTACTGTGAATTGTGGTTTTTAGAGAGACGACAGCAGCTGAAGTCGATTTTGGAAGGATTGACAGAGAAGCACAGAACACATTCTGTGATGGAACTTATCAGTACATGGAACACAGATTGCACAGACATGAAATGGCAGCTATAAGATTATTAATTCTTTAATAGTTAGTGTCAATACATTAGAAGAATAGTTAACTTTAAATTAATAAAAACATTCTTACTTTCACTATTAAGCAGTAAATACTGTCTGAGTTTCAGGAGACTACTTTGGTTTGTTTCTGTTTCAGTGCGCCATGGCCTGGTTTCAGCTTCCTGGCATAGAAAGATAACAGTATTTTGTTAATGCAAATGTTTTTCTAACTGCAACTTCTTTTTTGTGTGTGCACATATTCTGTAATGTAAAAGGGTCCTTTACTTACTTGCTATTCTCTAGTTTTTAATTAATGCATAGCATGTTCATGATGTTCATGATCTGAAATCATGTTCTTGTACATGTAGATTGCTTAAACATTTGCTTTTTCATTTATATGTTATTTATATATGTCAGTTAAGTATTTTGGCATGAATTGGATGAGAGGAATGGGCAGGTGCATTGTCAATACAAAGCTGCAAAGTTCCCATGACCCAGAGGTTTATTTATTCAAGTTCTTGGCATCTGATTCAGACTTTCCTGGTCAAACACAAAATGTCTGTGATTGTTCAGGATCCCGACTCTCCCAACAAGGCTCCTTGTGATCTTTGGCTGTTGCTCAACTGATAATGCAGCTGAAAGGGACCCAATTTAAGGAAAAACCATGTGGAATGCATTGGCCATGCTGTACTTCATTCCCAAAGAGGCCTTCCTGAAATGCCTCCATCAATAGCAGGGGGAAATGTGTACAGTGCCAAGAAAAGTACTATGGAAGATGATTAGGGTTTCAATTGTATTAATCCCAGCCATAAGTTCAATAATGTTTGAAATTACCTTATATTCATTTAACACAGTAACCAACAATTTACCAATACCTTACCTTCTGCAGATAGTCAATGCCAAGGCCACCTCCAACATTCAGGATGTTCAGATTTGTGAATCCTCTGTTGACAAGTCTCTGCCGTAGATGTAGCAGTCTCTCTGTACAAATCCTGGCAGTTTTTGTTTCCAAAAGTAATTACATGGATAGCTTTACTGCAACTTGGCATATTTTATAATGAAAGTTATGATAATAATGATAATGACAATAATGGTGATGATAAACATGACTGTGACCAGGATGGAGATTATGAGAATTAGCTATGCTTTCTTACTTGAGGACATCAGTCTGGCAGGTAGGTGATGATGATAGTGTTGAGAAAAGATTACTGTAGCTGGTATGAGAATGACTTTTAAAAAAATTCTTAAAAATTCTTTCAACATTCTTACTTGAAAACATTAGTCTAATAGACAGTTGATGATGATGATAGTAATGTTGAGAAAATATTACTGCAGTTAGCATGAGAATGAGAAGAAAATGATATTTACATTCTGTCTTGAAGACATCAGTCTCATAGATAGATGGTGGCGATGATAATAATGACTTTTTAAAACAAGATAACTGGCTGGGATGAGAATGACACAATAATATTGATAGTCTTACTTGAAGACAGCAGTCTAGTATATAAATGATGATGAAAATATTTGTTTATTAAAAATATTACTTTGGTTAGTATGAGGATGACACAAAATGAAATTTTCATTCTTACTTGAAGACATCAGTATTATAGATAATTAATGATGATGATAATAATGTAAAGAAAAGATGACTAAGCTAGTAGGAGAATGACACAAAAGTATATTTATATTCTTACTTGAAGACATCAGTTTGGTAGATGGTTGAACCTGCATGTGAGTGCAGCCCAACTAGCTCGGCTGGGCACCCTGGCTCTTCCAAAAGTCGAAGACAACCCTCAATACAATCTTCTGACAAACCAAATTTGCAGTCTACCAGTCCAGTATTAACATACTTATGCACTTGCTGAAATACAGGAATTTGTGAAATCAAAGTAAATTTGTAAACAAAAACACTCAAATTTATTGTATCTGGAGGTTCCTTGGATGAATGAATGCAATATCATGAATGGGGAGTCTCCGTGGCAAAGTGGTCAAGCCTTCTGACTAAGGCTCCAAATGTTGTGGGTTCGATTCCTGGCCCCATTCTTTGGTTCATGAGTGCATTTTTTCGGAGACTCCAGGAGGTAATCGCTGGAGCTACGGAGTTCGTGCTTTGTGCGACGCTTTCCGCACTGCGGAAAGAGACTGAGCCATATAGGATAAAACCCGGTGCAATGAAGTTAACCCTGTCGACTTTTAAGCGACTTTTTTAAATATCATGAATAAACTTACAGAAGAAAATAACACCTGAATTTCAGATACCAGGAAGTAATTACATCTCTATGATAAATAATATACATTCAATTACATTTTTATAAACACCATCATATTGGCTTACTGCATTACATAACTATCTTTAACACACAATAGATTTAACCATTAGTGCTCTAATCGCCTCCTTATAACACAATGAATCTAACCATTAGTGCTATGAATTCCTCCTTATCACACAATGGCCAGTCTCCGTGGCGAAGGGGTTAGAGATACGGTTCATGATCCCACATACCAGTGTTCAAAACACAGCTGCGCACGACCTGGCAGCAGACAGCTTTGCGCTGGTATGTTATGAAATAGTAGGGGTGCTGGTCGTTCAGAAAGGAACGGCAAACTAATGAATGTAAACTTTCCAAGACATCAACAACAGCAAAAAATGCTGGTGTTGACTGCAAATGTCCTGTAAAGGATATGCAACTAATTCTTTTTTTAACAATGAATCTAGCCATTAATGCTTTGATCTCTTCCTTATTGTACAATAAATCTAGCCATTAATGCTTTGATCTCTTCCTTATTGTACAATAAATCTAGCCATTAATGCTCTGATTGATCTCTTCCTTACTGCACAATGAGTCTAGCCATTAATGTTCTGATTGATCTCTTCCTTACTGCATAATAAATCTAGCCATTAATGCTCTGATTGATCTCTTCCTTACTGCACAATGAGTCTAGCCATTAATGCTCTGATTGATCTCTTCCTTACTGCATAATAAATCTAGCCATTAATGTTCTGATTGATCTCTTCCTTATTGCACAATAAATCTATCCATTAGTGCTATGATCTCTTCCTTATTGCACAATAAATCTAGCCATCAGTGCTATGATCTCTTCCTTATTGCACAATAAATCTAGCCATCAGTGCTATGATCTCTTCCTTATTGCACAATAAATCTATCCATTAGTGCTATGATCTCTTCCTTATTGCACAATAAATCTAGCCATTAGTGCTATGATGTCTTCCTTATTGCACAATAAATCTAGCCATTAGTGCTATGATGTCTTCCTTATTGCACAATAAATCTAGCCATTAGTGCTATGATGTCTTCCTTATTGCACAATAAATCTATCCATTAGTGCTATGATCTCTTCCTTATTGCACAATAAATCTAGCCATCAGTGCTATGATCTCTTCCTTATTGCACAATAAATCTAGCCATTAGTGCTATGATCTCTTCCTTATTGCACAATAAATCCCTTCTTTGTCACCATTCCTTCCCAAGCAATTCATAGAAAATTCTGAAATTGTCTGGAAACCATTTTAATTATGCCGGGTCAAACCCAGAAGCCATACTGGTGGGAAAAAATAATCCTGCCTCTGCTGGGGATATATCCCAGACTACTGTGTGGGACACTAACCACCAAGCTACTATTGTTCCTATTTGTATGTAGATTTTTTCTATTATTGATATTTGGCCAGGACAGCAGCTATAATGACCACTATTTATTATTTCCAGTTGCTGTTAAATTATCAATTGATTCAGTGCCAAACAAAAAGTAAGTTTGGACCAAACAAAGTACAAAATGACATGAATAAGTATTATGTTAATTTCTGTTCACTGAGCATTGAAATTGCGGAAGATACCATGAAACAAAACAAATAACATGATGACCCTAGTATGGCAATATATCGTCCTTCTTTACAAATGGGAGATCCTATCTGGTGATTCCTTATCCTTCGGCAATGAATCAGTTAACATGTGTAGTCGAGGCACTACAATCCGGTGAGAGTGTGGTGTGAAATCTTCTGTTTCTTAATCTTCTTCAGGTGCCTGGTTGGCAGCAAACGTCAGTGATACTCTCCAATCCTCTGTGTGTACACTGCAAAAGCCTAAATATACTACAACGGAGGGCTTCAAATGAAAACCTTAAAAGTGTTATAGAAATTACAGTAACCATGCCATTGTCTTGTAACCTGTCAGTATTGTTGTTAAGGATGTCTAGAGTGTTAAGCTCATGACATCACAGTACAGACAATGTTCACAGTTAATACAGGATTAAGACAGGCATGTGTTCTCTCCACTCTGTTATTTAATATCTACACAGACAGAATATCCAAAGAAGCAATCCTGGAAAGAGTAGATTCAGAAAATTTCTAGCTCTTTACTTCAGATGAAACAGATCCACCTGCAATAGATGAGCTTTTATTTGCAGACGATTCAACATTCAGCAGATACAATATGAGTATAAATCAAGCCAAAATTGAAGTAATGCAAGTTAGCAGATCTCCTGGTCCGCTAAGTATACTTAATAAATAGCACACCTCTGAAACAAGTTAAAGAATTCAAATAACTTGCAAGTATGATCACAGAAGATGGCAGAACAGACAGAGAAATCGAAATCAAATGTTATATATTGACTGTCACCAATACTGAATCATCCAAATATAACCATGTTCTCAAAACGACAGATAATGAATAACACAACTTTACCAACCCTATGCTACCAATGTCAGACTTGATAATTATCTAAATCACATTTATGCAAAATAAACACCTGTGAGATGAGAAGCTTGTAGAGAACTGCCAACTTAACTATCTGAGACAGAATAAGAAATGATGTTATGATGTTATCGGGCACACAGTGGGATCAACACGTTGTGCCATATATCGAAAGACAGAAGATCAAATGGTTTGATCATCTCATAAGAATGCAACACCATCAACTAGTTCTACATGAAAGAAGATCTGCTACAAGAGCAAGAGGATGCCTGAGAAGAAACTGGATTGACAACATAAAAGACATTGTACAATTACATGGAATGACACTATCCAGAGCCACCCACCTGGCGCTGGAGCGCCAATTATTCCACCCCATGACGCTTGACAGCAAAATTGGAAGATGATGATGATCTTTATTTGTTATAAATGTTAACTCTAAAACATATTTTACTTGCCACATTTTAAATTATTTGTCAATTTGCAAGAGTATCATGTGACTTACAGGATCAACATTCAAGTTCATTCTTAACAGCACCCTTGCTTTCATTGGTTCAGGAAAACCATGTTGACAAATATCCACAGTCTGCTTCAGGTCCCACTCACTGTCCACATTAATGAGAACTCCATGCTGTTTACATAAGGTAAAACAACTGCATGAATAGAACAGAATCTGAATTGTTTCAACAACAAAGACATACAGTCACTGGAAGTGTCCAAGCATAAACAAACATTTCAAAAGTTTAGTGCAGTGACCTATGATCTGTGTGATTGTGTTTCTGTTTTGTGTATATCTGATGATGACTGAAATTTAACCGAATACTGAATTTAAGAATCAACGTCTCTGCACTCAGAACATCCCCACATGCTGCATCCCCCTTTTAAAAAACCACTAGTGTTCCCGTACTGATTATTCCAGTAACAATTTGATTAAAAGCTTGCCTGGTTTTTTATTTCCCAGAATACTTTCTGGTACCTATTTTATTCTGTGTTGACTGGAAGCCAAGGTGGGCTCGATGGGGATATAAACCCTGGGTCAGCAAGCAAGTGTAATCACATGCTACACAACTTTAGATGCATCATTCAGATGAGCTTCACTGATTATGTATTAAATCTAAGCAATGGTGTCTAAGCTGAATAATATTTCACTGTTGAAAAAACTATGTGAAAATAATATACAAGCATGAAAACTTATACTATGTGAAAATAATATATAAGCATGAAAACTTAACATTGCAGCATTTAGAACTAGCTTTTCTATCTCTGTGCTTCAATTCTCTAGTTATACATTTGGAGCTCTTCATTAAAATGAAATTAGCATTACAATCAATAATTTCTGCAGGGAGAGATCAAGCATAGTGACTTTGATTGTGAATCCTAACCAAAGCATCAAAGTCCTCATTTTCCCATAATTTCAAAATGATGTCTTCTTACACTTCCGGTCTCTGTGGCTAAGGGCTTGCGAATGCAGTTTGTGAGCCCGTATACCCTGGTTCGAAACACAGCGGTGCTGGTTTTTTTTCCAAAAAGGTATAGGAGCCGGTCGTTCAGAAAGCAATGGCAAACTACTGAACATAAAATTTGCCCAGGAATCACGAACAGTGAAAATGCTGGGATTAACTGCTACGTCCTGTGAAGGACATACAACTTAATAAAATATTTCTTTTGCGCTGCGGATTCCAGTCAGAGGCCTGTCTAGCTATATTATTCTCAGGATTTCTCAGTGTATGTCCTATCTAGTGTCAAAGTCTGTTCCCTCACCTCTTGATTCACTAGTATTTGTCTAGTTCTGTCAATGAGCTCATGAATGGTGATTCTATTCTGTCATCCCATTTCCCCTGCATGTACCCTTAACAAATCAATGTCAATTATAGGTTAAAGTGTGTGTATTAATGTAAATAAATTATAATTGAAAGATGGTTTATGAAGATAGAATGTAGGTGATCGTATATGAATCTACATTATAGATGACAGTATCAATGGAACATCACTATCAGATGATTCGCAGTACAAGAGATAGAAGATTGTGGACAGACATGATGACCAACACTACACAGTAGGGACTATAAGAAGAAGAATGATATACAATCAGGTTCACACATACATGTTTCATATTGCACATGCTGTGACCATTATGTTTGTTGGCTTCTATTAGATGTACAAAACAGGCAAATAAATAAGAACATGAAGAGTTTGTTTTCAGAAAGAAAGAAATGGTAACCTAGACTCTAACAAGCAATACAACATTAAAACAAGTTTAAGGAATTGGGACCACAACAAATGTCAATTAATTAGTACCTTTATAGCCAAATGTGTTTCCCAAGGACATTTTCCACCTCCATTAAACATGAGATGTGTGGGTTCAAAGCCTGCTTCCAAAGCTAGTCTAAGTTCATTGCCACTGACCAGTGTTGCTGACAAACCCAGAGACTGAAATTCTTTCAGAATGGTCAGGTTTAGGTTAGCCTGAATGAAATATGAATAGTAATAAGGTCAACTTCTATTCAGATGTCTAGTGACCTGTAAACTATAGCACACAGGAAATCATTCACTTTCTACTGCAAATAAAATCATTGCTTAACAGCACATACTTTCATGAGAAATAACTCATGTAGCATGTTTTTAATTCAGATGTTCCAATAATTAGCTTTTGAGTTCAAAATATAATTAGGAATTTGCCTAAACCTTTCTATAGGAAAGAACACATTGTACAGTCATGGTTTGATTTATGAATGTTCTATTCTTGTTTACAAAATCTTCATTGATGAATTCACTTGAACCACAGTTTGTACTCTCTTGATGTTGTTCAGTACTTCCATATTTATGTGACCTTCATGAACTTTTATACATGCTTATCAGTTGCCCACAATTCACAGTGATATAGTAAAATATACAATATATGAGAATTGTTTTTCCCCTTTCATATTTAGCAACAAAACATTAAAATGATAAGACATACATTTCCAATGAACAAATTCCAATGAAGAAACAACTTAAAATAATATTTATCATCAAAGTGCACTAATATATTAGCTTTTGACTTAAAGTTTAGAAACACAAGATAAAATTGGAATAAAGACTGCAGTGTGTATAAATAAATCTCTCACTTCTCAAAACACTATACTCTCAAGTATAATGACATTGCATTTCTACCTTGACAGAAAAATTTAGTTGGAAAGAGGAGCCACATTCCTTCAGAGCATCAATATAAGCTTTGACATTTTCCTGCAACTGTTTTCTGCTGTAGACAAACAGTGGTGTGAATACAGCCTGGTGTCGTTCCTCAATCTGTCTTAGCATTTCCTTCAAGTTTACCTGAAATATAATGACTCATTATTAATGATCTGTAGATCAAACCTTAAGCTATGTCATAAGGCTAGATGAGCAGGTGATTGTGGGGCACTAATGTCACATGTCAGGTAAACAGCCTGGTCTTGTATCTTGATGTGTCCTAGAATTTCCTTCCTTTTTGTCTTAAATACAAAGATTGATCTTTAATCATTTGCAGGATCAGACTATAATCTCTCATCAGGCTAGAGAAGCAGATGGCTGTTGACTTAGAGTATTAGTGTCACATGTCAGGGGGGTCCATGTTTGAAACCCCAGTAAGGTAAAGGGCTTTCATCTGTCAGACAGTCAATGAAACAAGCTTCCTGAACACTAAGGTGGAATAAAAAAAGAAAAGAGCGTTTGCTGCTGTTGTGTGTGTTGTCTCATGTGCCAAGTATTTCAATTGTATTCTGTGTTTTTATTCAGACTCTGTGTACACTGAGTGGCAACTGATTTGACAAGTAACCTTTATTACCCCAGTCCTTCCAATAAACATCACCAAAATGTAGAAGGTGATATCATCATAATTTTTGTTTTGTTGTCTGACTGGCCATCAAGACACCACAACGGTACAGTGATTAGTGTGCTTGTCTGCTATAATAAAGATAATTCTAATGGGTTCAATCACGAGCAGAGACAAGATAATTCTTGCAGCCAGCATGGCTCTATGATCAGCCCAGTCTCATCAACACAGGAACCACACAATTTTTATAATTTTCTGGGTTTGTCTGAGAAATAAAGATGTTGAGGGAGGGACATGGCCACCCCACCTCATATGTCATGAACTGGAATATGTGAAGGCCTTACAATTCACAATCCACTGGCAGTCTCTCCTGTTGGACTAACTTTACCTGCTAATAGCCATCAATGTATGAATTTAGACATTTTTCCTATGACTGAGTGCAACTGAATAAAACAATTTATATAGGGAATTAAACTCTTAATCAACTGCAAGCTATTTGACAAAATTGGGGTAAAAAAAAAAAAAAAATTAAAGAAAAACAAAACATTCTAGAATCCACATCAGCAGCCATGCATGTCTTAAACATGAATGGGCATAGGTAATAAATACATATCATGCCAGGTCAAACTGAAACCAGATATGCCATCTCACAATGGGGATTGTGGCGGCACAGTGGCTAGCATGCTTGCCTGCTGGCCCGGTGGTCATGTGTTTAAATCCACCCACAGGCCAGGGTTGTTTTAAAAAATGTACTTGGGCTTCCTATCATCCCCACCTAAAATGTGTATTAGTGAATGTTCTGGGAAGCAAAGGCAGCCACTGTCATACTGGTACATCACCCATTGAGTACCACTTAGTCTATAAAAATATGGGGATAACACAATATTCCCAATACATCTCAAAGTGTGGAAAATAGTCCTTTACTTACTATTTATTTGTTAACCTTACGATACACGTATCTACATCTTCCCAAAAACTTGTTCTTGGGTAAATGAGAAACAAACACAGGAAGAAAAATTATCAACACTTGTCCCATAACCAACATGTTGTGTGTATCATCCAGTAATTATAAACAGCATTAACCAGCATGTTGTGTGTATCATCCAGTATAACATAACCAGCATGTTGTGTGTATCATCCAGTATAACATAACCAGCATGTTGTGTGTATCATCCAGTATAACATAACCAGCATGTTGTGTGTATCATCCAGTATAACATAACCAGCATGTTGTGTGTATCATCCAGTATAACATAACCAGCATGTTGTGTGTATCATCCAGTATAACATAACTCCATCTGTCAGTCAACAACGTTTTTAGATATTCTCTTCTTCCTTTCCTCTCCAAATGGAACACTGGCTTCTAGCCAACCCATGCCAAGTTATTTGTAGAATTATTCATAATTGGTTGGATTTTACAGTTACAGTTTTCTATAAGATGATGTAGCCAGTTTATGCCAATCCTCCCTATCTGCCTCTTAAAACATTATAGTAGGTTACGGTGTTACTATTCTTTGCTTCCCTTATGGACCCCATTAACACATGGGTAAAGGTGTGTACATCATCATCTTCATCTTCCACTTTTGCCGTCGGGAGGAATAGTTGGCGCACTAGTGCCCAATGGGCAACAATGGATAGAGTCTGCATCAGTACATGGGATGTTTAAACATAAGCGCTCTTATCCATTCTGACCTCCATACGAGATATGTCATTAGATGGCAAATGGCATAAATGTAGACAAAAGCACGGTCCTTATCTGAGACTCCCAAGATCATATTAGACAGTGAATCATGACCATAACTAGTAACTGCTATGGCACATCATGACAATGATGGCAGCAGATAATTCTACTGGTAGTAAAGAAATGAAAGGATAAGATATTACTGATCAAAGTGATGAAAATTAAACAGGAAATGGAAAACAAAAAGCAGTTTATTAGCATTGGATAAAGAGGCATTATTTATATTTATTTTTTTTTAAATATTTATTTATTTTATATTATTATAATAATAATATGACGAACGGATGAAACAAAATTTACAAAACTATAATGGCTGTGAATACACAAACATAAATGATGATGTTAATCATACTGAGAAGATAAGCATAAAAGGGAAAATAAGATTTATTATGACCTACTTAAAATGATTTAGTTTAAATAGTTAAATATGGAAAATCAGAACAGTAATTAAAAATAAAGATGTTAAAGATAAAAATAATAAGTAATAAGGATAAACTAGACCATAACTAATTAAGGAACTACTGAGAATCAGTATAATGTTAATTATTACAATCAAAATGAATGTGAAGCTGACAACATTATGTAACAAACTAAATATCACATAATTTAACTGCACGCTGTTTCATACCTTCTCACAGTACATCTCTCCATCTGAGCATCGAAAGGTACTTGCCAACGCCATACCAGGTATTTCCACAATCTGCTAACTCAAGCGCAGACAAGTCTCATTCACTTATTATTGCTATTTAATACTGCATTCAAGTAGCTAATCAACTCCACTGTTACAATTTAGCAAGTTTCTGTAGAAAGTTGTTAAGCATTTAAATTAAATTATTGGCCAAGGAAGATGGAAGACTACCTCAGCCTGATATAGACATTGCCTATGATGAGGCCAAGGGATTGATAAGAAGCAATTATAGAACCAGGTGGAAATCAGAGCATCCAGGTCACCAGAAAAATTGTGCATATTATTAACTCAACCAAAAAGAACGAGTAATAATCTTCAGATTCTTCACATGTTATAAATAAAATATAATAATATGATAATAAAAGTCCAAGGCATATAAACAATTTCATAAAAGAGATAGATGTGGTGGTTAGACAGGGAATAAAGAAACAAAAGAGATAGATGTGACTGTTAGATCTAAGATAGGGAACAAAGAAAAAGACAAATATAATAAAATGGTTTCACCAAGTCTGACTAATGATACATTCTTCAGGAAAATCAAGAACGACAGGAGAAAGCAACAGATATGTCAATAAATTGATAGATAATGAATGGTGAAATTACAAATGGGGAAAACAAAACACTGCTTTTTGAGGACACACTCAACACATTTCAGAGTTTGTGTAGTTCTCTTTTTTTTCTTTTGCCTAATAATAAAATCTAATGGTAGGCCCTTGGCGTGTACTGCAGTTGGAATATGAATAGTTAGGTGCTAATATGTGTTTCTACATGTACAATGAGAACTCATCAACAATTGGTAACACTATAATGGTTAGCACTATACAATAACAATCAACACAGCCAGAAATTAGCACTAGGAGGAAACGACTTGGGAAGTGAAGGTACAATAATTACATACTTACTTTATAACATTAAACTGTTAGTGTTCTGTTCAACTAACAAGTATCCGGGGAAAAGGAGATTAAACTAATAATAAAATAGATGAAAGTAACAACAGTTTGAGACAGGAAATATAATAATAATAATGCAATTGGTGAAAGTAACAACAGTCTGAGACAGCAGATATAATAATAACAGAATAGGTGAAGGTAACAACAGTCTGAGACAGCAGATATTATAATAATAAAATCATAGGGGAAAGTGAACTGAACTTATTTTTGCATGTGGATTAGCTGTCCCTATTACCAATGTAATATTTGACTTGACCCATGCAGATTGGAACCCATGATCACCAAGCGGCCAGCGTGTATAGCCACTATGCTACGGCAGCTCTAATTTGTTCTTATGACAAGTCAACAAAAACATGAAGGAGTTAATGCTAACTTTTAATTATTTATTCAGCTGCAAGAGGTCTGGCACTATAAACAGTTTATGCTAATGGGTTATCAAATTTCCTCCAGAGCTTTGTTATTTTAAATAATAACAGAAGAAGTCAAAGTAACAGCTGTTTGAAACTGAAGGAGTTAAAGTAACAATAGGAGAGAACAAAACAATGTAAAGCAACATACAAAAGACAGACAATCAAAGTTAACAGTGGCCTGGTTTTGAAAGTTCTCAATAAAAGTGAAAGTGTTTTGGTGAAATAAGGAATAACTTGCCAGGAATTGGTTAAACCTAGGTGGCATATGAAGAATGGTGGTGGGTTTAGGTACAGACACTATACTATAGAACTATATATTTAAATTAGTAATATTCATTAAAGAACAACTAATATGTGTGCATAAATAATATTTTCAATCAGGTCTCTTCCTTTTTTAGTGTTGAATAAATGAATGTTAAAGAACAATATATTTAAATAATATAATATATATTATTATTATTGTTATTTTACGGGCCTTTGGTATTCCTCAAGTTCTGCGTGTAATATAATATATTCACGAGTCGCCATACTTGATGAAAACAGAAAAGAAACTGAATAAAACTAAGAATACTAAGACAAGACTTCATGGAGCTACACACAAAATAAACAAACAAAACAATCAATATTCAATGGGCCACTCCCACCATCAACAAATTAATTTTACAAACATTACTATTACTAAATTAATCATTACATTATTAATTAACAAATAACTAGATTGAAATAAGACGATGTATCCACCAAATGACACAATTATGAGACAAAGTACATATAACATAACAAGTTCTGGAAACTGCACTTTGAATTAGACACGACGCCATGAAGTTTGAGTGAGAGTCTAATAATTTGGTGGAATTGTCGACATGTGGACTATGTATAGTTGGTTATAGTCTGTTGCAATACCGTAGTTATTTCCCTTGTTTATCATCAGCGGACACAGATTATGGTGGTCCTAGCAAGAAAGAAATGCTACTTGTAATATACGGGTAAATGGGACTATCCTTTAAACAAGTGAATCGGATCGAACTATCGTGGAACAGTCATGACATCTAATGGGTGATGTCTTGAAGAGATTACAACAAGAATCGCTATATCGAAGGTAGTCTTTTGTAACATAGAAAAAAATTTATTTATTTACTTTTTTTTTTTTTGCTGTTGTTTGTGATTTCTAGGCAAGTTTACTTTCAGTAGTTTGCCATTGCTTTCTGAAGATTGAAAACAAACTCATCAATAAAAACATGACATTTGCAACGAGAAAAAGAGTGTTGAAGTGCTACATAGAACATGTACTTTTGTATGGATGTGAAGTAAGGACAATAGCAGACACGCTGAAAAACATCTGATGGCTGCGGAAATGTGGTCTCTGAGGGAAATGCAAATAATACCGTGGACAGATAGAACAACCACTGACCAAGTCCTACAAGAAACAAATGAAAGCCGCAAAATGATTAGAGAATTTAGACGTAGACAGCCACAATTTTTGGGACAGGTTATGAGAAGAAATAAATTGGGGAACTTGATGACAATTAACACGTTTGAGGGGAAAGGGCAAGGGCAAAGCAGAGAAGTAAATACCTGGATGGTTTGGACACGTGGCATGCAAAGAAAGGAACACGGAGTTGATCCACCACTCTGGTGATAATGTGAGATGGCGATACATGACAACCCACGCATGGCACATGATGATGATGATGATGATGATGATGATGATGATGATGATGATGATGATGATGATGAAGTATTTCAGGATCCTCGCCGGTGCTGCGGAGTTCGTGCACTGAGCTGAATTTCTCCAAACTCAGGTTTGAGTTAGGAGAAGAACGGAGCACTTATGGGTTACACCCGTGTGCCATGATGTTGATCCATCGACTAAAGTAAACTAAAGTAACTAAAGTATGGTGAGGTAAGTTCAAGACATATATAACAGATACAGCACACATCGAAAAGGCGGTATCTATGTAAACCTGTATACAAAGTCAATACTTAAATATATGTACAATATATAATGATATACTAGTTATAACCCAGAAGGATTGTACAGGATACTGATGGAAAAGTAAGTACCACACATATGCTGTATATATATATATATCAGAAGTGAACGATTTATTAAGCCACTTCCTTCTTCTTCTTTTGTCCTACTCTATCAAGGGCATCACTCGAATGAGGTGCTTCACTCTATCAGGATGCTTCACTCAACAAGGTGTTACATTCACAAATTCAGGTCTGGATCTAGCTGTACTATAGCCACTACCTGAAATTTCAGCATCAATCATAAATCTAATAATATCATCACTATGAACATCAGAAATGAAATGCTATACTATACACTTTCAAGAAACATACAAAGACAAATACATAAAGGAATTGTGATCCTAAGAAAATAAACAGTGGAAGGAACAGAGTATTGGTACTCCCAAAAAGTTATCCACAACAATTGGTTGTTCTCCATTCCATCTGTCATTATATGGCGCTCAAGGTTTAGACTAGCAGATACGCAGTGTCGTCTTCTCCCATGCCTGTCCTCCATGGTCTACAGGTTGAGTAATACCTTGATTGATTTGGAATTTGACAACTATGTTCTCCCTTATCTTCTGTTCATAATTAGTTTCTCTAGATCTCCCTTCCCTTACAATAGAAAAGGTCTCATACATTAAGAGTTTTAAAATCATTCCCCATTGTCATGAGTATTTGGTTATAAACAATGTAAGTACATTAGGGTAACATCTCTTGTATAACCTTCAGGTGAATTCTTTTCTAATCAAAAGTTTCAAGGCGAGTATATTTCCTCCTTTTCACAGTGTCTGTAATATGCTTTTACCTCATTTATCATCATCATCATCATCATCATCATCATCATCATCATCATCATCATCATCATCATCATCATCATCATCATCATCATCATCATCATCATCATCATCATCAATATCATCATCATCATCATCATCATCATCATCATCATCATCATCATCATCATCATCATCATCATCATTACAATCATCATCTTCATTACAAACATCATTGAGGACAAACAAAACAAATGTTTGTTACCTGAGTGATATGTAATACAGGGTGGTGTCATTCAGGACACAGAACCCTATGATTGTTACATGAGTGATATGTAATACAGAGTGGTGTCATGCTTAAGACACAAAAACAGATGATGGTAACATAAGTGACATATAATACAAAATGGTGTCATGCGTCAGAGTGCACTAAATTATTAATCAGTGTATGGGTTATGCCGAACATGTTCTCTTCTGATAGACAGGCGATTAGACAGCTGTTTTACAAGTCTAAGGTCTTTCACATCAATTTGTAGATCTGCAAGCATCTTTATCATATTGACATGCATTGCTTTACCGAAAGTCTTTGGGTAGCCAAAAAAGCACAGATGTGGGATTTTGTTTACTTATATAGAACGTTCAATTAATGTTCTCAGAGTATATACAGTATTTACTGAACCCTTGCCTTCTGCAAACTCATATTGTTCTTCTCACATTTCTATACCTATTATAATTGTTACCTACGGCTGTATTGTTCTCTCCACCAGAATTGATTATGCTATATTCCTCGGAAGTTTATAAGTTATATCGCTAGTCTTAAGCTGGAAGGGTACACTGTCAGGCTCTTCGCCGTAGAGGTAGGCGCAAAACGTCTAGTCTCCCACTCTGTGTATGACGTGCTTAAGCAAATGGGCATTACATGACAAGCGAGAACTCGGTCACATGTGTGAGGCAGCCGAAAAGGCACCGTGCTGGCTGTGGAATTGTCGGAATTGAGATGGGACAAGTCTCCAAACTAGTATGGTTGAAGCGGTAACTGCAGAACGCCTAACAATCTCTGAACTAAGACCACGAACTTACAACGTGTCGTGTCTACTTAATAGCCTTTCCTCTGAGCAAGGGTGGTGAGTCCAAGTGCAGCCAAATCATACAAATGGTGGCCGAAGTCCAACCTCCATACCAGAGCGATAATCGTCCATAAGCCGCACTCACCTGCAGAGACTAGAAGGTGGGTCGAAATACCAAAGGAAGATTCGGCTTCCTAGTAGAGTGCAGCGCCGTGAACGGGTCACGAAGAAGGAACACGGTGATGGAAACGGATGGAGGCGATGGAGGCCGTGGCTCCTCCTCCCTCCTCCTCCTCCTCCTCCTCCTCCTCCCCATCCTCTCCTCCTCCCTCCCCTCCTCTTCCTCCTCCTCCCATCTCCTCTTCCTCCTCCTACTCCTGCTCCTATCCTCCCCTCCTCCTCACCTCCCCTCCCCTCCTCCTCCCCTCCCCCTCCTCCTCCTACTGTCCCTCCTCCTTTTCCTCCTCCCCCCTCCTCCTCCCCTCCCCCTCCTCCTCCTACCTCTCCTACTGTCCCTCCTCCTTTTCCTCCTCCCCCTCCTCCTCTTCCTCCTTCCCCTCCTCCTCCTTCTTTTTCTTCTGCTGCTGCTGTTGCCGCCGCTCCATTTACCCAAGTTAATTGGGGGGGGGGGGGAGATGTAAAGATCTTTCAAGTGCTCTTTCTAATGCTTTTTGTAAGTTGGTCTTCGTTTATCTAAGGTTGTTCTCGATACCACCACATAATTGTTTACATGAAAATTATACGACAACATTAAACAAAAAATGCCTGTAGAAGATGAGCAGGAAATGCAATAGAAAGACAGATATATAGCTGAGAAGGGTGAGAACAGGCAAGCTTCGTGCAGAGTGGCTTGCTTCGCTTCGGAGGTCACGGGTAGCAAGCATCACCTGGATCTTTTCTCCTGGGCATGCCGGTGTGCTGGGGAATGAACAGGCGGACAGATTGGCTGGCTCAGCAAAACTTGGTGGAGTATTGATGCATGACAAGGCAGACGTGGTTGCGGCCTTGTGGAAGCACGTGTACACCTCGGAGGAGCAAATGGATCACCATAGTCTGCTAAGAATGAGGCAGCGAGGAGTGACAAGGGGATCTGGCCGACGCTCGACGCTCAGAGGAAAGGCGAGACGGACATATAATTGGATTGCTACTGGAACTATTAGTGTTGGAACTCTTCGCTGGCTGCCGAGGATGGGAACGGAGCGCTTATGGGAATGTCCCGAATGCTGTGATGTCGGTTCCTAAATCAATCAATCAATCAATCAATCAATATATAGCTGGTGATATGGATAATATCTGTGGCACAGCAATGAGACATGTATAATTAGAGATATATGTATATGACCATTTTTGTAATGAATTAGATTGTGGTTGTTTCTTTTTCTTTTCTTTTTTTTTCTTTTTTTTTTGAATTTAATGATAAATATCCCAATTTATGTTTATTAAATCATAAAATTGAGGTCATGGCATCTATTGAGTGTTTTTTCTTGTCGTAGTTAAGTTGTTTAATTAAAACACACCATAGACAATAATTAATTAACTGAGAGAGAAGTGGCAAGGAACCACCAATATTCCTTGGTTCTCCGAGACTATTTATTGACTGAAGCAACTGAGACATTAAAGGTTAACTTAATTAGAACGTTCAGGATCACATTGAGAACGACGTACTTGAATGTCCTCTATCTCTTTGGGGTTGACCCAGCAAACGTATCTGACATATATTTATCTTCATTCTTTTCATTTATTTACTGATATTATCTAATTTTCCATACAAGCTATGTTTTCTGACATTCCATGTACCATCATTTAGTGCATTTTTAACCTTTAATTTGCATACAGTTGCTTGACGACGATCTAGTATCACCTGTTGCACATGATGCTCTCTACCGGACGAAGACACTCCAATGGAACCACCATTGACGTTGTTATCTTCATCGATTTCATTTACAGGCATGATTGTCTTGGGAAAATACAGCGGTCGTTTCCCTTTACCTTCCGCCACTTTGTGTATGGTCGACTCCAATAGCCTTTGTCTAAAAGACAGACTCTGCAAGGCAGCAGGGGGGGGGGGGGGGGGGGGCAGGGGGGGGGGAGGTTGTATGTTGTGCCTCTTAAACGTCGATGGCCACGTCATAGAGTTTTGAGGTATGTTATAGAGATAGCTGTCCCATCAACTAACTCGTCTCACCTCAGTGACCACCGCTTGTGTTAATACATAGCTGCTTATTCAACATATTTACAGCTAATTCCTTGCTGGCAAGCTGGGATAGGTAAGCTGCTGGAGAAGTTAATTGCCAGAAAAATATCACGCCAGCTAGAGAGGCAAGGTGTTTTCCCACCTACCCTGGAGGGTACCGTCCAAAAAGAGAAACCTGGACCAATTCAGCAATTTTTGCCCATGACATCTATGAAGGCTTCCACTCAGGCATTAAAACCTTTGCGGCAGCGATTGATCTTGAGGACGCGTACAACAGAGTACCATTGGATGTTTTAATGCTTCAGCTTCTTGAACTCAAGATAAGTCCTTTACTCCTGAGTTGGATCGCTGCAGCCCTCTTCCAACGGAAAGTAGTTTTTAGATGTGGCAGTTGGACTTCATAACCAACAACAATATATCCTAGCCTACCACAGGGATCACCATTATCTCCAGTGCTGTTCAACGCCTACACTGCGAGAAACACCAGTGAGCAGATCACGGGACCAGGGAGGACATTGTCATATGCCGATGATGTTTTAGTGTATCGTCAGGGTAAGGATAGAGATCAGGATGCTGCGGAACTACAAACAGAACTCAATCGCATAAGTACTTGGTGTGTTGAAGCTGGGGCAATGGTCAACCCAACAAAGGCAACAGTGACATGGTTCTCTTTGAATAATCATATTGTCAACACTCCAACACCAACTGTAAAGCTGCGTTCAGAGACTGGAGAGAACGCAGGCAATGAACTACCTGGAGATACGTTTTGATCGAAGCCTTGCTTATAAATGAGAGAGCTGACAAGTTCGCAGGTAAGGTTACTGTGGAGGGCGGACGCGCAATGGACCTGGCTGACATTTTGAATGCTCTACGAGAAGTAAGACAAGACTGTTGCGAGAATCAAGTGATGACTGTGAATCAACAGCCATGGTCAGACTGTGAGAACTTCAAATTAAAAGAGGTGTGGCCAAACAAGAACACTACGCAGGAAGCCAAAGAAGACTGATAAACCAACACAGAACTGGTGTCGTGAGCCGCTAAACGCTGCGGGATTTGCTGAGGAGGGGATCCGAGCACTTATGGACTGAATGGTTCGATGTGCAATGAGGATGATCTGTCGACTAACTAACTAACTAACTAACTAACTAACTAACTAACTAACTAACTAACTAAATAATCCCTAACCAAAATGTCTAGAGGCCACTAAACCATTCGCCCCCCCCTCCCCTCGGTGGACGCGCCTAGTAGTAAAAGAGGTTAGACGGGACTGACTGACAGACATAGTGAACAGACACGACTGACAGCACAGAGGTCATACAGAACAGACAATCATACCAGGCAGACAGACAAACTCAGAGAGAGAGAGAGAGAGAGAGAGAGAGAGAGAGAGAGAGAGAGAGAGAGAGAGAGAAACAGACACAGGGACAGATAGACAGGACAGGAAGACATAGAGACTAACATATTGATATATGGGACTTACAGACAGACAGAACTGAAAGGCTTCCTAGTAGAGTGCGGCGCCGTGAACGGGTCGCGAAGAAGGAACACGGCGATGGAAACGGATGGAGGCGATGGAGGCCGTGGCTAAGGAAGAAGCAGGCTCCCCACGACCACAGGTGCTAAGGGACAAGCACAGGCTGCACGGACTCGCCTCACTGAAGGGAGGGGAGGCTTGAGAGTGGACATGGTAACAGCTAAGGGACAAGCACAACAACAAGTACAACGAAATTGACCGAACGTCTCGCACGGCAGGGGAAAGACGCTTGGAGTCATGACCCGGGCGGACCCGCCCCTAGAGAGTGTTAAGAGATTGATAGGCAGAAACACTCTGTGAAGGAGGCACACTTCTAACGATATGAAGCCCTTTACCGTGTATGCGTTAATGGTAAAGGCTTCTCGCCTTCTGCCTCGAAATCAGAATTCACGCTGGACGAGGGGAGGGGGTGCGAGAGTACGTCACACGAGGCACTGCAGCGCCCCCAGTAACGGGATAAACATAAGAAGTAAAAGGATCTCAGCCAGGGAGAACCCCACACAGCTGAGAAGACTCAATTCGATGTCACATGTGACGCATCCGAGCAACCTTCCGAGAGTCTCGGGGTTGGGATCAAGTTCCCAGGTACCACCGAAAAGGCATGAGCAGATGAAACGTCCGAACGTCTCGCATGGCAGGGGAATGGCGACCAGAGTCATGACCCGGACCGATTCTCCCCCAGAGAGTGTTAAGGGAGTAATGAACCGAAACACTAGGGGAAGGGGGTTCCTTTCTGACGATCAGAAGCTCCCTGCCATGTTTGCTCCGCGGCGGAGATTTTATCAATTCTCTGTATTAAAATCGACTGTTTACAAAAATAGTATATTGGAAAGACATTTTATCAAAAATGTTAAAATAATCACATCGGTACATGAAATGCTGAAAAATGTAACAAAATAACTTAAAAACGAAGTACAACTTTTTATTTATAAATGCCCTCGAGGAGCCGCATAATATCCATTATCAGTTGCCGGGCAGCATGCGACCCGCAGGCCATAGTTTTCCCACCCGTGGTTTAGACTTTTCATACGGTCTTGTAATTCTGCTTCAGATTTTTCTATTAGTGCTTGGTCGTCCGCAAACCGGAGTTCACACCGGAACATATATATGATTGAGTATTCTAATTTGCAATATAATAGAAATAGATTTATGGCCAACAGTAAACATACATCAAAGGAAGTTGTTGGAAAGTAGAGCATGGAATGTATAAAGAAGGAGAGGAGAAGTACACGTGAATGTAGGGGAAAAGAATAATAGAGATAAAGAAAAGAAGTCATCAAATTTGACACAGACCCATAAAGAATACAACAAAAGGAACAGTCATAAGGTGAATGCCACATAAGACATAGGGAAAATATTGCCAATGGTCAGAGTTTAGCGATTCATAGACACCCGAGTACACAGAAAAGTAATTGTAATGAAATGGTGAACCAACCACACACGTTGCGAAAGCATGAGGTTAAGGGGGCTGCTTGAGGATGTCCGGGGAGGCATTGGATCTCATAGCAGTTGGGTGTCAGTCTCTAACCAAAAAAGGAGACAGCATCCTCACGACGTCAACGGTGGATTGACAGGGAGTATTGTGCCGATAATAATAATTAGATATATAATTTTTTGGTGATAACTTGGTTTAACCAATCATGCAATACGATGATAATATGGTACTAAAGGGTATGTGAGAATCTCGACATATGAGTGACCAGACAGGACAGCCCTTGTCTCATGGCAATATAGACATATCACCACAGCAGTGTGTAAACACATTTTCAATTGGAGGGGGGGGGGGGGGGGCATAATGACATGTGCCAAAGGGCCCTAACAAATGTTTAGCAAGACAAAACTGAGTTGTCTAACCCTGAGGCATGTAGAACAATGGGGGTAATTAAAAGTTAGCATGGCAAAACACAGGTGACTAATCTTGAGGCACTTATAGTAAGGGGAATAATAAAAGTTTAGCAGAACAATGATGAATGGAGTCCCTTAACATTTCCCATTTTTCATTTATACTCTGTATTTTAGCTATTGCATTGTACCTATTTTTCACAGTCACTATGTTTTGTTCTTGAATTTCTTTATCCAGTTTCAGAACCTCTTTATTAAGTCTCATGTTCCTAACCATTTTTCCCCCTCTCTTTAATCTTACTTTTATTTGTCCACATAGTGGTACATGATCACTATAACAGTCGGCGCCAGACATTGTTTTTACATTCATTAGAGAATTTCTAAATCTTTTATTAATTAGTATGTAGTCAATTTGGTTGCGTATCTTCTGATCAGGGCTTTTCCATGTGTATAGTCGTCTTTTTTTGGTGTTTAAACCACGTGTTTCCAATTATCATATAATTGATATTTGCCCATTCTATTAGCTTTTCCCCTCTTTCATTTCTTGTACCTAAACCATAATTCCCCACTACATGCTCCATTTCCCCCTTTCCTACTTTTGCATTAAAATCTCCAAGTATTATTTTTATTTCCTGTCATCCAATCTGAGCCATCGCCATTTCTATTTCATCGTAAAAATGTTGTATTTCTTCGTCATTACTGTTTGTTCTTGGTGCATATACTTGTATAATATTTATATCTATTAGTTTGCTTTTGATTTTGCCCAAAATAACTCTATCTGAAATACACCAGTATCCATTAAGTGACTTGGCGGTTTTTTTCGTCAAGTATTATTCCTACACCTTTTTCATGTGTATCCCCTCCAGAATAATTATTTTTGTCAGCTATAATTTTGCCCGATCCCTTCCATCTCATCTCACTAACGCCTTGTATATTCATTTTCATGCTATCCATTTCTCTTAGAACATTGTTCAACTTTCCTAGCTCATTTAATGTCCTAACATTCCATGTTCCTACTCTAAATTTATTTATTTTATTTATGATTTTGCCATAAGTAGCTGGATGGTGGTCTGGTGTCACCTGTGGCTCATGACTGTCCCTACCGGACGAGGATGTCCTAAGACAGCCATTAACGTCGTTCACAAACTCTGATATATGTTTTGCCATGAAGTCTTGGGAAGAGAATGTGGTGGTTTCCCCTTGCCTTCCACATCCACATGGTGGTCTTTTACCTCTACCTTTAACAGCGATTTCCGACTGTAAGGACAAGTGAGTGCCCTGCTCTGCTCAGCTGCAGAGTTGTCCACTTATTCCGGTGGATACTCGGTCACCAGAGCCGTGTTAGCCACACCGTAGTGTGTTTCCCATCCTCTACAGCAGGGAGCTGCAGTTGGGATTTTCCCTTCATAAAGTTATGGTCTATGACCAAAACTCTCCAGTACGTTTTAGAGAACAAGAAGCGGTTAGTATGGGCAATTCGCCAGTATGTTCGCTGAGCGTGTGTTCGCGTATTTCATGGCCATATTTGAAGTGGGACATTGTGTCATCGGAGGACATTCCCTAAGTAACTGTAAGTGACACTTTGTTGTATAAATATGAACATGCCGACTGATGTATGCGTTACGACAAGGTTTAGTAGAAAATGGACACATGGACACACGCCATCGTTGATGAGACAGGGGCATCCCCGACCGACAAACGCCGTGTAGGAACTGAGTGAGTGGCATATTGAGTAAAACAATATCTCTGCCAGCGGGTTGCGGGAACGGCAGGGTACACTCATTTAATACAGTCATCATCAACCTGACACGATGTCTGGTGTCCTATGTTCCTACTCAAACAAGGTTTTGCTGCAGTACAAGTACGAGCCATTATCACATTTGACATACTACAATAGGTAAGTGGCATAGATGAAACTACCGAACGTCTCGCATGGCAAGGGAATGGCGCCCGGAGTCATGACCCGGACCGGCCAGCCCCCAGAGATTGTGTTAATGGAATGATGGGCGGAAACACTTGGGGAAGGGGGTTCCTTTCTGACGATAAAAAGCTCCCTGCGTTTTTGCTCCGCGGCGGAGTTTTTATCACTTCTCTGTGTTAAAATCGATAAATTCGCAGTTTAGCATTACATTATGAAGGTAAAGGACAGTTTACAAAAATAGAAAATTAGAAAGACATTTTATCAAAAATGTTAAAACAATCACATCGGTTCATGCTGAAAAATGCAACAAAATAACTTTAAAAACGAAGTAAAAATTTGTATTTATAAATGCCCTCGAGGGCCGCAAAATATCAGTTGCCGGGCCGCATGCGGCCTGCAGGCCGTAGTTTGCCCACCCGTGGTTTAAACTATCCATGTGGTCTTGTAATTCAGCTTCAGATGTTGCTATTAGTGCTTGGTCGTCTGCAAACCGGAGTTCACTAATGGTGTAATTTGCAGATTGCTCTTCTTCTGTAGTTTCGTCATGATGTATTCTTGTTGTCTTTGTTTGGTTGGTTTCTTTACATATATTAATATGTTGCTTAATACAATATATGATACTGGAAATATACCTCATGAATTATGTAATTATGTTTTTATTGCAATCCCAAAGAAATCAGGAGCCTTGGAATGTGATCAACATCGAACAATTAGTATAATGAGTCACATCACAAAGATTTTGCTAAGAATTATCATGCAAAGAGTTGGGAGACAAATACAACCTGAAATAAGAGAAGAACAATGTGGGTTTGTAGAAGGCAAGAGTACAATAAATGCTGTGTATATACTGAGAACCGTAATCGAACGTTCTATAGATGTAAACAAAGATCTACACCTTCGCTTTATTGACTACACAAAGGCTTTCGATAAAGTGAGACATGTCCACATGATAAGGATGCTTGAAGATCTAGAAATTGATGGAAAAGACCTTAGACTTGTAAAAATTATATATTGGAAACAACAAGCTACCATAAGAGTTGATAATGAAATAGGCTAATATCAGCCTATTATGAGAGGTGTGAGACAGGGATGTGTAATGTCTCCAAATCTGTTTTCCCCGTACAGTGAAAGTATTTTCAGAAATATTGAAGATGTGGAAGGAATCAACATTGGGGGACGATGCATCAATAACATTAGATATGCAGATGATACAGTCTTGATTGCAGACAATGAACAGGACCTGCAACATTTAGTAGATGCTGTTGTTACACAGAGTGAATAACTAGGGTTAGAATTAAATTGTAAAAAGACACAGATTATGTTCATCACTAGGATGAACGAAATACTACAATGTAATATACAAGTAAATGGGAATATTCTTCAACAAGTGAATCAGTACAATTATCTCAGAACAGTAATAACATCTGATGGGAGATGCCTTGAAGAGATTAGAACAAGAATCTCCATCGCAAAAGTATCCTTTAGCAAGATGAAAAACATACTGACCAATAAAAAGATGTCAATTGAAACGAGAAAAAAAGTGTTGAGGTGCTACATAGAATCTGTACTTTTATATGGATGTGAAGCGTGGACAATGAGCAGTCAAGCTGAAAAACATCTGATGGCTGTAGAAATGTGGTTTTTGAGGATAATGCAAAGAATACCATGGACAGACAGAAAGACCAATAAACAAGTCCTTCAAGAAACAAATGAAGATCGTAAACTGATTAGAGACATTAGACATCGACAGTCAAAATTTTTTGGGCATGTTATGAGAAGAAATGAATTGGAGAAGTTGGTGACAAATGGCAAGATCAAAGGGAACAGACCAAGGGGAAGACCTAGAAGTAAATACCTGGATGGCTTGGCCACGTGGTCGAGACAGAAACACGGAGCTGATCCACGATGCTGGTGATCGAGTGAGATGGCAATTCATGACCGCCCACGCTTATCGGCATGGCAAATGAGGGAGATATATATATCCAATCCATCCAATCCCAATTTTTTTATGAGTACCCCCTTTCAGCCTTCGTGTTTCGACTTGGCTATGTAGGGTGTCTATGGTGTAGCTTGAAGTTTCTCTTTCCTACTTTGGGCTGCTTGTTGTCAGCTTTCCGGCTTCTGATGGGTTGATTGCGTTCGTTTCTTTCTTGATGAGGTTTTTCATGTCTGAACAGAGTCGCGCACTTGTTGAGGCCTGGAGTAATTGGGTACCCACCCCGTCATATGGTGCTGTTTCCTTCAGGGAGTTTTACAAGTTGTCGTCTCTCCTGGTGTTCCTCCTATTTCCCCGTCGTGAGTTGCCTTCGAATCTTCTCGGCGATCGCCAGTCGGGTCTTGGTGATGAGCGATATCGTTCTTCCTCTGTTGCTTCTTCGTCTGTTTGTGCTCTTGTATCCTCTGGTTCTGGTGTGGCTGTCTGGGTCTTGGTCTGGAGCAGGTCTAGCATCTCATGAAAAGTGTCTTGTATTTTAAGTAGCTGCCCATCCGTCTCAGCCTTTATAGTAGCCATTCGAGCGACATCCTGAGCTATCTTCTGCTGAACTTGATTCATTTCGTCGAGGATGCGCTGAGCGGTCTTTGTCTGTGTTTCTTGCTTCTTGTCCTTTTCTTTCTCCCTGCTTGATAGCCTTTCTTCTGTCTCAGCCTGTACAACAGCCATTCGGGCGACAGCCTGCCCAATCTTCTGCTGAACTTGCTTCGCTTCGTCCAGGATGCGCTGAGCGGCTGTTATCTGTGTTTCTTGCGTCTTGACTTTTCCTTCCTCCATGGTTTTGAACTGTGTTCTCAGGTCCTTCAGTTGGCCTTCCAGTTGCGCTTTGTCATTTCTGGTGAGTCGGTTGGTCGCCTCGTACTGCCTGCTGGCCTCCTTATATGGTAGGTTAGACTTGATGGCGATTTTCATGGTTTCTTTGCTGTCTTGGTGGCAGGGGCAGCCGAGGTACCTGGCGCCGTGGTTGCCGAGGCAGTTGGCGCATTTTCTATTATTGTTAGGCCTCCTGAAGTCCTTGTCTATCTTTGCATGCTGGCACTGGCTGTATGGATGAGGTCCAGAGCAGTATCTGCTAACCTCAACCTCACTCTTGCAAGTGGCACTGGTGTGCCAGAACTTCTGGCACTTAGAGCACTGCAGCACTCTGGGTATGTAGTGCTGTGGGACTTGGTCTCTCTTGTCCCATCTGATGTACTGAGGGATCAATCGGTCCTCTGATGTTACGACGACGACAGTAGAGGGGATGTTGTTCTTTCCGATGATCCTCTCGGCACTGGTGATCTTGAGTTTGTGGTTCTCTCTTGTCAGCAACTCCCTGATCTGGTCGTTGGTGAGATGGGTCTTGACTCGTTTAATGTCCCATCGTTTCATCATGTTTGTCGGCTGGCTTCCAATGAGATGCCGTGGTGAAGCTTGATGTCGGCTTTCTCATCTCGTGCGATTTTCTGTATCAGTGCTGTGGTCTTTGGGTTTTTATTGATGGAGACCACTACTCCATCAGGGGTCTTGCGCAGCTGGTTGATGCTGTGTCTTCCCAGCTCGTCTTCCAACAGACTGATTATCTTGTCTGTTGGTAGCGCCGACAGTTTAGCTTCTCCCACGCTTGTCTGTTTGAGCAGTATTCTGCCGGTGAAGTCCTCAGATGTTGCTGTTGTTTCCTCCTGTGTGGAGGTCACTGGAAGATTGGGCTGCATCGTCTGGAACTGGTTGGAACTCCCCGGCTGCTGCTGGCTTGAGTTGTGGTTTCCTCATAAACTGGAAATGGGCAACCACTCAGCCAACATCATTTTCTTCTACTGGTGTTTAGTTCTGGATGCAGTTTAAGATCTCCTAACTCTGTTAGAAGGGACTAATTACCACCCCAGATCCCAGAGAGAAAACGTGGAACAAATGTCTGTTATGCTGATTTAAGACACTGTCCCTGATACTCAAGAAAACAGCCAAGAAGTGGCTCGCTGAAGATAGAATATATCTATATAGATTTGGCTGTACTTGGTATCACCAGAAGTGAGAAAGGAGGGTTAAGCTATGTAACGTAATCTGGTTACTTATGACTGCATAGGCAAGGTCCCTCCCTGACATAACTTCCTACTTCTGGACAATATGTGTGAACCCCCACTAAATGTTCTCCAAATGTGTGTACATAGTTTAAACTACACAAACATTTATCAACATTTAGAATGTATACAGACAACTGAGTTTAAAATACAAACAACTGTGTTTATTATTGCTATTGATGATCATATGATAATGATGATGATTATATTATTGGTATACGTAACTTAAGAGGGTCACATAGGTCATGCCTTCCCCCAGTGAGACGCAGTTCACTGTCAGATTGAAGGAGTCCAAAGTGGTCCCTTTCACAAGGCTAAGTCACTTCCTGATATGGGTTGTTGACTGTCCATTGCTCCTAAGAGATCTGGAATGAAACGAACGGAGATGGGTAGTATCTACGTCTACACATCTCAAAACACATATGTCTATACATTCATATAAACATACATTCAAATCATAATATATGATGGTATGATGATAGATATGATAGCAATGTTACATAAACATATATCAGTTCTAAATAAATAAATATATATGTATATATTCATAAAACTATTTAGAACATCTATAGCTTAAAACATACATCATCACATACATTTATGTAATGGGGTGTTTCCCATATAAGTTCACCTCACTTTCTCCCTTTCTGATTCATTCATTCCGTCTTGTCGGAAGGACTGGTCGCACAGTACCTGTCGAACATTAAATGCCTTCCCTGAATCTGTCTGGGATATTGAAAGTCCTAAGTCATGTCTGTCCTCATGCAGACATCATGCAGACAAGGTGAACTGGTGCCATTCCTCAAACCAAGTGGTTTCACCACAATCTTGATAGGCACTCAAAGTGTTGGTCCAAATAATCAATGTTAATTTGGACGCTATCAAGGGACTGGTAGCTCTCAGGAATTTCTCCTAAGTAGTCAATCTCCCCAATGTTTAACATCATACAGGATGAATCTAAATGTATCTCCTGTACATGCATAAGCCACACGCTCATGTAGCTTGGATAATGGATTTATCCAAATTATCACATACAACAAATCAGACAACCAAGTAGTGAATGAAAGAAGAAAAAAGTTCTCAGTGAAATCGTAAAGCTAGAACTGGAACATTAAGTATAAAGAAAATCCACGAGTGTAAAGTTTTGGAGAATATGTAAAACCAGGAAACTACACAAGCCTTCAGACTAACAGACAAACTAATCAGAATAATGGTATACCTGGTTTATAGCTAGGAAATTCCATCATAATACTTCGTGCAGAAGTCCAACAGAACGAAATGTTAATATTTCTCCAGTAGGTATTCTAAGAATGCTATTGTGAATGTGTCTGAAGTCTTGCTGGCCATGCATGTGGTTTTATTCTCTTCATCCCTGGCTAGTTTCCACGTTGGCTAATTAATATATCCCCTATTAATTAACTCCGCCCATTCTATTTCATGCAGGATGATTTACCGAGATGGATTAAGTCCCAAGTTCTTTTCACCCCTCCTACATTCCTGTGGACGGTAGTTCCATTTGTCAATCAAATTGACCGAGGCCCCGCCACGCCTGAAACAATGAAACATGCTTTGGCGGCAATGCAGTTTGCGTCATTACATTCAATAGGCTATTAACACCAGCCTTCCTGGGTTGCTGGCAATAATGTGTCAGCCATGTGTTCCTACTTTGCCCCGTATTGCGGAGAGGTGTTAAGCATCTGTCCCAATTGCTCCTTTGTGTTGGCAACTCAGACGTTGTCCCGGCTCCACAGAGTCTGGACTTCTTGATAGGTGTTAGGCCTGCATTATATTGCCGTCTTTGGATCACACGGGTTGTCCATGTATCAATTCGTCCCCAGCCCAGATTTCACACTTTGCCGTCTTTCTCTTCCCTTGTACTGAAAACAGTGAGTTTTCAACCTTTGATAGCCCCGCCGACTGGTGCCGTGGTGTCTGGGTTTTACGTTTGATCTGTACATCAAAGCTTTCTCAGACCTAGCATTACAGAAATGATGGGGCGTGCGTGGTCAAAATGTAATTTTCTCTTGTTTTCAATCTCTGTTAGTTTTTCCTTATTCCTTGGTTGGGGACTAGATTATTTTCTGGTGGACAATTATTCTTTTACTTAGAGAATGATAGAATAATTCTTGTGGGCTCTTTAATTCCTTTCAAACTTGTGTAATTCTGATGCTGCCGGGGCTGTCCCGTCACACTTGGTCTCTCTTGTCCCATCTGATGTACTAGAGGGGATCAATCGGTCCTCTGATGTTACGACGACGACAGTAGAGGGGATGTTGTTCTTTCCGATGATCCTCTCGGCACTGGTGATCTTGAGTTTGTGGTTCTCTCTTGTCAGCAACTCCCTGATCTGGGTCGTTGGTGAGATGGGTCTTGACTCGTTTACTGACCCATCGTTTCATCATGTTGTGTCGGCTTGCTTCCAATGAGATGCCGTGGTGAAGCTTGATGTCGGCTTTCTCATTTCGTGCGATTTTCTGTATCAGTGATGTGGTCTTTGGGTTTTTATTGATTTAGACCACTACTCCATCAGGGGTCTTGGGCAGCTGGTTGATGCTGTGTCTTCCCAGCTCGTCTTCCAACAGACTGATTATCTTGTCTGTTGGTAGCGCCTACAGTTTAGCTTCGCCCACGCTTGTCTGTTTGAGCATGATTCTGCCGGTGAAGTCCTCAGATGGTGCTGTTGTTTCCTCCTGTGTGGAGGCCACTGGAAGATTGGGCTGCATCGTCTGGAACTGGTTGGAACTCCCCGGCTGCTGCTGGCTTGAGTTGGGTTCCTCTTAAACTGGAACGGCTTCCGCTGGTGTAGGAGCCGGAACTGCTGCTCGTAGATATAGGCTCAGCAGTCGTAAGCGGCCTTCCTCGCCTCAACCTTCTTCTTCCCGGCTGCATATAGCGCATGTCTCTGCGCGGCACTTTAACGCGAGGCATCCTCTGCGTTAACCGATAACGCGACTTGATCTCGATAGCGCGTCGAGTCGACTTGTGATATAATATATTATATATATATATAGTATATTATATATATATATATATATCTATATATAGATATATTATATATATGGTTTAAACAAGAGAGGCAACAGGAGAGGATGTGTGTGGTTAATTTCTGGTACTTGCGGGCCCTAAGAGGCCAGTAAAAAAATGTGCT
This sequence comes from Cepaea nemoralis, assembly GCA_014155875.1. Classification (NCBI taxonomy): domain Eukaryota; kingdom Metazoa; phylum Mollusca; class Gastropoda; order Stylommatophora; family Helicidae; genus Cepaea; species Cepaea nemoralis. Next base: position 21,403 of record JACEFZ010018158.1, on the reverse strand, counting down.
TCCCTGTATTAGGGGGAGTATTAACACGTGAAGTTGTGATAACATTGAAAGTATCGAAATACTGTTTAAGGAATAAATTTTAAGAAGATATGTGGGTTATAAATTATAATATGTAAAAATTAAGAATAAATTTATAAGAAATTTGTATATACTATTTTATTTATTAAAATTTGCTTTCAAAGCGTGAAGAGATATATGAAAAAATAAAGAAAATAAGATTAACATTTTAGTTAGTAATAATACACTAGTATAAGTATTATATATTGAAATCCTCAAGTCACCTCGCTTGTAACAATTGTAGATGTTTATGTCCCCTTCATTGCTTATTCAAGTGTTTTTCTTTTAGATATCTGTAATTCCACAGAATGCTTGAACATAATTATTAAATGTAATGATCAATTAAGTCACTACTATCTGTTATTATGATCGATCTTTCAAATATGGCTTTAATCATGCAGGGAATTGCATGCGCAGTGAATTGTATTTTATTATTATAGTTGGAAGAAATATCAACATTGATGGGAAAGATTAAAGAATAAAAAGAATATTTACTGCAACCATGAAGCAGCAATTAAAAGGGAACTAAAGAGGGAAGTTACGACAGATAAAGATAGGGAATACAGCAGGGATGTGTCCTTGTCACGATCTGTTCCGCATATCCTTTACAGGCATCGCTGTCAACATCAGCATCTTTCAGCTGATTGTTGAATTCTTGGCAAGATTACGCTCAGTAAGTTTGACATGCGAGCGACCGGCTAAAATACTCCTAAGTTACCGACACGGAGAGAAAACCGCTACCCCCCCTCGCCTCAAATCTCGCTCAACGTAACGTTACTTACGAGAGTATACGAGATTACGGAGAAAGTAGTGTAACTCTCTAGACGAGAGACCGGCTTCTCCCTATATTTGTTTTTAAAATTCGCATATCCTTTTACAGGACATCGCTGTCAAAGCAGCATCTTTCAGCTGTCTGTTGATTTCTTGGCAAGATTACGCCTTCAGTAGTTTGCCATTGCTTTCTGAGCGGCCGGCTCAGTTATCCCGCAAGTCACCAGAGGGGGACGAACGCTCCCAGTTCTCGCCCGCTACGAGACTAGCGTGATAAACGGGATTACGGAGAAAGTGGTGTAACCCTCGCCAGATGAGACCGGCTTCTCCCTACATAGCGAAGAATATTGAGAGAAGATCAAACAGACGCCTGAATACTAAAAGAGGTTATAAATAATATACGCTATGCAGGTGACATAGTCGTTGGTGGCGGATAATTCCAACAGACCTACAACAATGTTAGACATTGTGATAACAGAGAGAGAGAGAGAAGAGAGAGAGAGAAGAGAGAGAGAGAGAGAGAGAGAGAGAGAGAGAGGCGGGGTGAGAGAGAGAGAGAGCCAAAGAAAGGACACTCTCCTTGTATATCAAACTCCAAGAACAGTAACAATGGTGATATCAAAGAAAATGGTGCACCAAAATTCTTCTTCTTCTTCAGCGTTCCGAGCCATTGAGGTTTCTTTGCTGCAGATACAATCCAGTCTCCATGTCTCCTGGTGGCCTCTCTTGCCAGTCGTTGATTTCAAGGCTTGTAAGTTGTTATATGTATTATCTCTCCACCGTCTTCTTGAGTACTCACATAGGGGTCTACGGTCATTTAGATGTCACCAAAATGGTGACATAGCATTAGGAAGGGAAAAGTCTCACCAATTGGATAATTTGCATCGGTAAATCAGATGGAAGCTGCACGACTTTAACAGAGATTAAGAGCAGCAAATAGGGCAAGCAAAAAACGCATTTCAGAAACTGAAGAGTATTCTTATGCAATAAGTAACTATCACTGAATGAAGAAAAGAGAGTGTGAAATGCTATATAGAACCAGTTTGCGTATGGCAGTGAATCTGGAATGTAAATGGACAAATTAAGACGAAATTAGAAGCAACAGAGATGTGGTTCCTGCGACGAATGTTGCGAATTCCTTGGAAAGCCAGAGTAACTAACAAAGATTGTCTGAAACAGTCTAATGAAAATAGAAAATTATATCTATATAGATATATATAGAAAAGGAGAATTCTCGTGTCTGTATGTCATTTAGGCATTCGCGAACGGTCCATCCGATTGAGATGAAATTTTCTACACGTCTTCTAATCCTTCCCGTGCTGCCAACTGTCATAGTTTTTTTTAGTGTACAAACATTATTTCTTATTATTATTTAATATTTAATTTACATTATAATGTATATATAGCGAAGGGGACATAACCTTCTAATAGAATTGCTATATATGTAAAATTGTTGCATATTTCTCAAATAGGTGACCTTTCGCTGCAGTTCTCTTACAGGCATATACGTTATAATCCTGCTCCCCTCCTCTCCCCTATACTCCTCTCCTCCCCCTCTTCCTCCTCCTCCATCATCCTCCCTCTTCTCCTCCTCCTCCCTCTTCCTCTCTCCTCCCCCTCCTCTTCCCTCCGCCTCCCTCTCCTCCCTCCTCCTCCTACTCCCTCCTCCTCCCTCCTTCTCCGCCACCTCCTCCTCTCTCCTCTCCTCCCCCTCCTCCTCCCCTCCTCCCTCACCTCTTCCTCTCCTTCATCCCTCTTATTCATATCTCATCTACCTCCTCCTCTTCCCTCTACGCACTCCTCACCCTACTCTTCCTCCTCCCTACTCAGCCTCCCTCTCCTTCTCCTCCTCTTTCTCCTCTTCCTCCTCCTCTCTCACTCCTCTTCCTCCTTCTCCCTCGTTCTCCCTGCCTCACTTCTTCCCTCCTCACCTCTCCATCCTCCTCCCTCCTCACATAATTCTCATCCTCTACTCATCCTCACCTCTTCATAATCCTCCTTCTAACCCCTTTCCTCTTACATCATACATGCTCTCCCTTCCTCCTCCTCAGCATCACTCCCTCATCATAAACTTAATCCATCATCCTCGCTCTTACTCATCGCTTTACCTTATCCTCCCTCACTCCTCCTTCTCACTCCACCCTTCCCTTATCCTCATAAATACTCACTCCCTCTTCCTCCTCCTCCCTCAGTCCCCTCCTGTCCCTCCTCCTACTCACTCTCCCTCCTCCTAATACCTTCATCAGCCCTCCTACTCCTCCACCTCCTGCTGTCTCTCCTCCTCCCTCTGCTACCTCATCCTCCCTCTGACGAATATGAATTAAATGATAATGCTCCCCCAGGACTGGGTGAAACCGGGCGGGTCGTCTTTTTTGGGAACGGACGGGAGCAGGGGCCGAAATATGAAATAAATAAGACGTCCATTTACCACGTAATTGTTGGGGGAAGATGTAAAGATCTTTCAATGCTCTTTCTAATAACAGACAGAAGCCGACAGACAGATAGACAAACAGAAAGACAGACAGAAAGTAGATAGTCGGGAACGGGAACGGGAGCTTAATATGACTACTATATGAATTAAATGAGCTTGCTCCCCACAAGAGCTGGCGAAGCCGGGGACGGGTCAGACAGGACAGACAGACAGACAGATAGATAGTCGGGAACGGGAACGGGAAGCTTATATGATACTTATATGAATTAAATGAGATGCTCCCCACCAGGGTCTGCGGCGAAGCCGGGCGGGTCGCTAGTACAATAATAAAAAACGAGACAAAACAGGCTTTCTCCGCGTAAGGTGATGAAAAGAGTGGCATTGGAGACATCGTGACAATAGGAAAGATCGGGGGAAGACAGCAGAGGCAGACCAAGAGAAATTATGCTGGATGGGGTGAGACGGTGGAATGGAGGAATATCCCCCCCCCCCCCCCGCCATATTTGATCCAGGAACACCAAAGATCGAAGATCTGTGGAGAGCCATGAAAGCCTACAACAAGCCAACAGGGCACTCGATGATGACTATTATATGAGATATTTATGTTAAAGAAATAAGTGGGGGAGGGGGGGGTTAGAAAGAAATACACCATTTGCAAATGGAGGAGAAGGAGAGAGAGAGAAAGAGAGAGAGAGAGAGAGAGAGAGAGAGAGAAGAGAGAGAGGTGGGGGACGGGGAGTGAGAGAACTATTTGTTCGAAATGGAATGAAATCTCAATCAATCAATTCAATCATGTGCCATGCCGGAAAGCGTGGGCGGTCATGATCGCCATTTCACTTGATCACAAGAGTCGGGATAGCGCAGTGTTCCTGTATCGTCATTGCCATGTGGCCAAGCCATCCAGATATTTGTTCTTCTCGGTCTTCCGCTCGTCCTGTTCCTTCGATCTGCCCTGTTGTCACTAAGTTCTCCATCCATTTCTTATCATAACATGTCCAAAAAATTGTGACTGTGCTACGTCTAATTTATATAACAATCTACGATTTTCAATTGGTCTCATGATGTACGTGGTAAATGGGTTTTCTATCTGTCCATGATATTCTTTGCATTTTCCTCAGAAACCACATCAGATGTTTTTCAGCGTGACGGACACATTGTCCACGTTTCACACCCATACAAAAGAACAGGCCTCTATGTAACCCCTCAAGACTCTTTTTCTCGTTTTCAATTGACAGCTTTTTTTGGGTCAGAATGTTTTTCATCTTGCTAAAGGCTACTTTCGCCATGGCGATTCTTGTTCTAAAACTCTTCAAGGCATCTCCCATCACAATGTTATGAATGTTCCGAGATCATTGTACGATTCACGTGTTGAAGAATAGTCCCATTTACTTAAATATTTACATTGTGGTACTTCGTTCTTCCTAGCTGACGACCATAATCGGTGTCTTCTTACAATTTAATTCCAACCCCAGCTGCTCACTGTGGACAAACAACGCTATACTACTAATTGTTGCAGATCCGTGCATTGTCTTGACAATCAAATACTGTATCATCTGACAATATCTAAGGTATTTATCTTCGTACTCAATGCTGATTCCATTATCGTCTTCTAGATTTCTGAAAATATTTTCACGCATAGGGAAAAAGATATGGAGACATTACAAATCCCGGCTAAACACCTCTCTTAAAAGTTGATATTGTCCCATGAATTATCAATCCTCTAGGCAGCTGTTGTTTCAATATATGTTTTTTTTTAAAGTCTAATGTCTTTCCATCAATCTGTAGATCTGCAAGCATAGTCCACCAGGTTGACATGTCTAACTCTATCAACGCCTTTGTTTGTAGTAAATAAAGCAAAGATGTTGTCATTGTTTACTTCTATAGGCACGTCAATACTGTCGCAATATATACACGCATTTGCTGTACCCCTGTCCTTCTACAAACCCACACTTGTTCTTCCATATTTCAGGTTGTATTTTTCTCCCCCACTTGTGCATTGATATTCGTAACACGATCTTGTGATGTGACTTTTTTTTTTTTTTCATTATACTAATTGTTATATGTGACACATTGCAATAAATACAGAATTACATAATTCAGAAGGTATGATCTACCAGATCATATAATGTGTTCAGCAGTCTGATGACTTCCTCTAGTCCAAATTCGTCTAAAGCCTTTAATCATTCTGTTGTGATGTTATCTGCACCGGGCCTTGCCAGCTTTCATTGACTTAAGAAAATTTTTGAACCTCCATCTTAAAATGGTGGTCCTTCCATTTATTACAAAAATTTTCTATATCATCCTGTTCCTCTCTGTATCATACACAGGTTTTCACATAAAGCTGTCCCAATAGTAGATTGATCTTTTTCTATTATGATTTGTCATCTTAGTTTTTAGAACAGATTGGTGATACTTGTTGTTTTATTAGGTAAACTTCCTGAATTCTTTTGTGCACTAATTGTGACGTAAACGTTGGACAGAGGGAAATAGCAGAGTCCATGGGAATATCGATATATGAAGCCATAATAGGGCACTCTCACGAAGTTTATACTTCACATGGACACCGCAAGGTACAAGAGGAACATGATGAGATGAGATGAGATGAGACTAATTGGTATTTTTGACGCTGTGTATGTGTTTTCAATTTAGAAGCACTTTTCCTAAAAGCCATGATTCTTTTTGCCTTACTACATAATATTCTGACTTGTCGGTCGGAATTTCTTCAATGATTGCAGGAGTATTTTGTTGAGCTCTTCGTTCGATTAGGTGTTAAAAATTTCTTCAGTCATCCATTTTTTACGGACCACCTTGTTTATTTTGGAATAGTTGTTTCTGCAGCCAAACTGATGAATCTTTACATTTACCATTGTCATCCCAATCCTGGAATAATATCTCTAGGATCAGACAATATATATCAATTGGTTCTGTTACCTTCTATTTAAATTTGTTTGAATTTCTTGTCATTCACTTTAATGTACACAAATCATATTTAGTGTTTCCTGTTATACACTTGAGACTTCTTCAGGCTTTATCCTCAATGTTCCTCGTGAGGAGCTGTGGTTCAACTATACACAGCAGTGGGAACTGTTTGGACTATGTTAGGCGTTTCTAAAACTGCTGCTAATCAGAAGGTGGTCAATCTGTTTCTGATCGCTATTCAGGACTCCCCATGTCCATATCTCATAGGGTGTTGCATAAACCAGGTGGTTCCTACAATCATTTCCTTTTCTGTACCACTCTACGAGCTGTATCCTCTTTCATTTCTCTCTTCTAAAACCATAGTTCACTACTGTGTATCTATCACCTGATTTCCTACTTTTGCATCTGAAGTATCCTATTATGATGTTTATTTTCTGAAATTTTACCAAGTTTACTTTAGGCAGACTCTATGTCATGATAGAATTCCTTACACTATACGTCACATGGATACTCCTGTTAGGGCCAATACTTGAATAACATTCATGCTAAACGGTGCCACTCAATTTAAACTAGTAGAATCTGTCCGACACGGCCCAATATCTTGAACAGAGTTGATGTTTTCAGGTCCAAAATTATTGCCACTCCCTGTGTCGATTTCACTCCAGAATAAATTCTTAAATCTTTCATCGATCTTGATGCCCGCCGCGCTTGCCATCTCGTTTTCGCACTATCCCTAAAATATAAATTTTTTCTTTGATTCTTGTTTTAAGTTCTCTAATTCACCGTCGTCGTTCAACGTCTAACGTTCCCCTTTGTAATTTAAAGTCTCTGTCCTTGTATTTTTGCCCCCCCCCCCCGTGATGCAGCCTCAAAGCGAATCATAATGCACTAGGCACTTTCAAGAGGTAGTTTGGCCGTTGCTTTCCTCTATGGCAGTGGACCTTACTGGCGGATTGACCTACAACCATGTGTCTCTCGAAACAAATCCTTGAGTTCCGTGTCGAAACTCGAGACCAGACCAACAAAATAACGGCGGCTGCCCTCAAAATTCCATCCACCACCTGCCTTAAGTGCTTCTTTTGAAAACTTCCAATAAACGACAAAAAATAAACATCTCATAAAAAGTGAATGAAATCTACATCATCTTTTAATGACTGTACAGGTTTAAAAATATTCCTCTTCGTCTAAAGCGTTCTGAGACTTTAGGTTCTTTCGCGCAGATACAATCCGTCCCAGACTGGTCTCTCTGGTTGTTTTTTTTTTTGGGCAAAGACCGTTGATTCCAAGGTATATAGGTTTAAATATATATATATATATTTATATCATATATATATATATTTATATATGTAGTGTAAAATAAATAGGTATATATTTGTATTACATTAATGCAACATAATGTATATATAAATATTTGAATCAATATAATATATATAAGATAGATACTGGATAGATTATATTATATATATATATATATATATATATATATATATATATATATATATATATATATATATATATATATATATATATATATATATATATATATATATATATATATATATATATATATATATATATATATATATACACACAGACCTACAAGCACTTGGAATCAACGACTGGCAAGAGAAGGTCAACCAGAGAGACGAATGGAGACGGATTGTATCTGCAGCAAAGAACCTCAAAGGCTCAGAACGCTTAAGAAAAAGAGGAATATTTTTAAACACTGCACAGTCATTAAAAGATGTGTAGATTTCATTCTTTTATGAGATGTTATTTTGTGTTCGTTTATTGGAAGTTTTCAAAAGAAGCCACGGAAGGCAGGTGGTGGATGAAATTTTGAGGGCAGCCGACAGATATTTGTTGGTCATGGTCTCGAGTTTCGAGACGGCAGGCAGAGGATCTCTTTCGAGAGACAATGGTTGCGGTCATCCGGCCAGTATGATCACTGCCATAGAGGAAAGCAACGGCAAACTACCTCTTTGAAAGTGCCTAGTACATTATGATTCGCTTAAAGGCTGATCATCGCAAGACAAGGACAGAGACTTTAAAATTAGAAACATGGAACGTTAGGACGTTAAACGACGACGGAAAATTAGAGAACTTAAAACAAGAAATACAAAGAGAAAAAATTTATATTTTAGGGATGTGCGAAACGAGATGGGCAAGAGCGGCGGGCATCAAGATAGATGAAGATTTTAAGATTATTTATTCTGGAGGTGAAGATCGACACAGGGCAGTGGCAATAATTTTGGACCTGAAAACATCAACATCTGTTCAAGGATATTGGGCCGTGTCGGACAGAGTTCTACTAGTTAAATTGAGTGGCAGACCTTTTAGCATAAATGTTATTCAAGTATATGCCCTAACAGGAGAATCCAGTGACGATAGTGTAGAGGAATTCTATAATGACATAGAGTCTGCCTTAAAGAAATGTAAAAATTCAGAAATAAACATCATAATAGGAGACTTCAATGCAAAAGTAGGAAATCAAGGTGATAGATACACAGTAGGAAACTATGGTTTAGAAGAGAGAAATGAAAGAGGATACAGACTCGTAGAGTGGGCTAAAGAAAAGGAAATGATTGTAGGAAACACCTGGTTTATGCAACACCCTAGAAGATTATGGACATGGAGGAGTCCTGATAGCAGGATCAGAAACCAGATTGACTACATTCTGATTAGCAGAAGATTTAGAAACGCACTAACAGTAGTAAAAACAGTTCCCACTGCTGATTGTTATAGTGACCACAGACTACTCACAGGAACATTGAGGATAAAGCTGAAGAAAGTCAAGTGTATAACAGGAAACACTAAATATGATTTGTGTACATTAAATAATGACAAGGAAATTCAAAACAAATTTAACATAGAAGTACAGAACAGATTTGATATATTGTCTGATCTAGAGATATTATTCCAGGATGTGAATGATCAATGGGAAATGTTAAAGAATTCAATCAGTTTGGCTGCAGAAACAACTATTCCAAAATTAAACAAGGTGGGTCGTAAAAAATGGATGACTGAAGAAATTTTACACCTAATGGAAACAAGAAGACTCAACAAAAATAATCCTGCCATATATGAAGAAATTCACCGACAAGTCAGAATATTATGTAGGAAGGCAAAAGAATCATGGCTTTAGGAAAAGTGCTTATAAATTGAAAAACAACACAGCAGTCAAAATACCAAATTAGTCTCATCTCATCTCATCTCATCATGTTCCTCTTGTACCTTGCGGTGTCCAGGTGAAGTATAAACTTCGTGAGAGTGCCCTATTATGGGCTTCATATATCGATATTCCCATGGACTCTGCTATTCCCTCTGTCCAACGTTTACGTGCACAATTAGTGCACAAAAGAATTCAGGAAGTTACTAATAAAAGAACAAGTAATCAACAAGCTGTCTAAAAACTAAAGATGACAAAATCATAATAGAAAAAGATCAGATTCTACATATATGGACAGATTATGTGAAAAACCTGTGTAATGATAACAGAGAGGAACAGTATGATATTAGATGTAATAATGAAGGACCACCAATTTTAAAGATGGAGGTTCAAAATGTTCTTAAGCATATGAAAGCTGGCAAGGCCCCGGTGCAGATAACATCACAACAGAAATGATTAAAGCTTTAGAAGAATTTGGACTAGAGGAAGTCATCAGACTGCTGAACACATTATATGATACTGGAGATATACCTTCTGAATTATGTAATTCTGTATTTATTGCAATGTGATCAACATAGAACAATTAGTATAATGAGTCACATCACAAAGATCTTGTTACGAATTATCATGCACAGAGTGAGGGAGAAAATACAACCTGAAATAGGGGAAAAACAATGTGGGTTTGTAGAAGGAAAGGGTACAGCAAATGCTGTGTATATATTGCGAACAGTTATTGAACGTGCTATAGAAGTAAACAAGGACAAACATCTTTGCTTTATTGACTACACAAAGGCGTTTGATAGAGTTAGACATGTCAACATGGTGGATATGCTTGCAGATCTACAGATTGATGGGAAAGACATTAGACTTATAAAAAAAACATATATTGGAAACAACAAGCTGCCATAAGGATTGATAATTAAGTGGGACAATATCAACCTATTAAGAGAGGTGTTAGGCAGGGATGTGTAATGTCTCCATATCTTTTTTCCCTATGCAGTGAAAATATTTTCAGAAATGTAGAAGACATAAATGGAATCAGCATTGGAGGACGAAACATAAATAACATTAGATATGCAGATGATACAGTATTGATTGCAGACAATGCACAGGATCTGCAACAATTAGTAGATGCGGTTGTTGTCCACAGTGAGCAGCTGGGGTTGGAATTAAATTGTAAGAAGACACAGATTATGGTCGTCACTAGGAAGAACGAAGTACCACAATGTAATATTCAAGTAAATGGGAATATTCTTCAACAAGTGAATCGGTACAATGATCTCGGAACAGTCATAACATTTGATGGGAGATGCCTTGAAGAGATTAGAACAAGAATCGCCATGGCGAAAGTAGCCTTTAGCAAGATGAAAAACATTCTGACCAATAAAAAGATGTCAATTGAAACGAGAAAAAGAGTCTTGAGGGGTTACATAGAGCCTGTTCTTTTGTATGGGTGTGAAACGTGGACAATGTGCAGTCAAGCTGAAAAACATCTGATGGATGGTTTCTGAGGAAAATGCAAAGAATATCATGGACAGATAGAAAAACCAATGACCAAGTACTACAGGAGACAATTGAAAATCGTAGATTGATTAGAGAAATTAGACGTAGACAGTCACAATTTTTTGGACATGTTATGAGAAGAAATGGACTGGAGAACTTAGTGACAACTGGCAAGATCGAAGGGAACAGACCGAGAGGAAGACCGAGAGAAAAATATCTGGATGGCTTGGCCACATGGCATGGACGAGACAGGAACACTGCGCTGATCCACGACTCTGGTGATCAAGTGAAATGGCGAGTCATGACCGCCCACGCTTTCCGGCATGGCACATGATTGATTGATTGATTGAGATTTCATTCATTTCGAACAAATAGTTCTCTCACTCCCCTGTCCCCCACCTCTCTCTCTCTCTCTCTCTCTCTCTCTCTCTCTCTCTCTCTCTCTCTCTCTCTCTCTCTCTCTCTCTCTCTCTCTCTCTCTCTCTCTCTCTCTCTCTCTCTCTCTCTCTCTCATTGCCAAATGGTGTATTGCTTTCTAACCACCCCCCCTCCCCCACTTATTTCTTTAACATAAATATCTCATATAATAATCATCATCGAGTGCCCTGTTAGCTGGTGTAGGCGTTCATGGCTCTCCACAGATCTCGATCTTTGGTGTTCTGGATCAACTCTGCTGATGATATTCCTCCATTCCACCGTCTCAACCCATCAAGCATAATTTCTCTTGGTCTGCCTCTGCCTGTCTTCCCCTCGATCTTTCCTATTGTCACGATGTTCTCCAATGCCACTCTTTTCATCACATGACCGGAGAAAGCTGTTTGTCTTTTTTTTATTATTGTACTAGCTGACCCGGCCCGGCTTCGCCCAGACCCTGGTGGGGAGCATCTCATTTAATTCATATAAGTAGTCATATAAGCTCCCGTTCCCATTCCCGACTATCTATCTGTCTGTCTGTCTGTCTGTCTGACCCGGCCCGGCTTCGCCCAGCTCCTGGTGGGGAGCATCTCATTTAATTCATATAAGTAGTCATATAAGCTCCCGTTCCCGTTCCCGACTATCTACTGTCTGTCTGTCTGTCTGTCTGTCTGTCTGTCTGTCTATCTGTCTGTCTGTCTGTCTGTCTGTCTGTCTGTCTGTCTGTCTGTCTGTTATTAGAAAGAGCACTTGAAAGATCTTTACATCTTCCCCCAACAATTAACTTGGGTAAATGGAACGTCTTATTTAATTCATATTCGGCCCCTGCTCCCGTTCCCGTTCCCAAAAAAGACGACCCGGCCCGGTTTCATCCAGTCCCTGGTGTGGAGCATATCATTTAATTCATATTCGTCAGAGGGAGGAGGAGGGAGCAGGAGGGAGGAGGAGGAGACAGCAGGAGGAGGGAGGAGTAGGAGGGAGGAGGAGGGATTAGGAGGAGGGAGAGGGAGGAGGAGGAGGGAAAAGGAGGGAGGACGAGGGAGGAGGAGGAAGAGGGAGGAGGAGGAGGGAGGAGGAGAAGGGAGGGGGAGGGAGAAGGAGGAGGAGGGAGGAGAAGAAAGAGCGAGGAGGAAGAGCGAGGAGGAGGGATGAGGTAGGAGGAGGGAGGAGGAGGAGGAGGAGGGAGGAGCATGGAGGAGGAAGAGGGAGAAGGAGGGAGAAGGAGGAAGAGGGAGGAGGAGGAGGAGGAGGAAGAAGGAGGGAGGAGGGAGGAGGAGGGAGAGGGAGGAGGGAAGAGGAGGAGGGAGGAAGCGGAGGGAGAAGGAGGAAGGAGGAGGGAGGAGGAGGGAGGAGGAAGAGGGAGAAAGAGGAGGGAGAAGGAGGAGGGAGGATGAGGAGGGGAGGAGGAAGAGGAGGAGGGAGGAGGACGTAGAGGGAGAAGGAGGAGGGAGGAGGAGAGATGAAGAAGAGGGAGGAGGAGAAGGAAGAGGTGAGGAGGAGGGGAGGAGGAGGGGGAGGAGGAGGAGAGAGGAGGAGGTGGCGGAGAAGGAGGGAGGAGGAGGGAGTAGGAGGAGGAGGGAGGAGGAGGGAGGAGGAGGGAGGAGGAGGGGGAGGAGAGAGGAAGAGGGAGGAGGAGGAGGAAGAGGGAGGAGGATGGAGGAGGAGGAGGGGGGAGGAGGGTAGGAGGAGGAGGGGAGAGGAGGGGGAGGAGGATTATAACGTATATGCCTGTAGATAACTGCAGCGAAAAGGTCCACCTATTTGAGAAATATGCAACAATTTTACATATATAGCAATTCTATTAGAGGTTATGGCCCCTCGCTATATATACTTTATAATGTAAATTAAATATTAAATAATAATAAGAAAATATGTTTGTACACTAAAAAAAACTATGACAGTTGGCAGCACGGGAATGATTAGAAGACGTGTAGAAAATTTCATCTCAATCGGATGGACCGTTCGCGAATGCATAAATGACATACAGACAGACGGAGATTCTCTTTTATATATATATAGATATAATGTTCTATTTTCATTAGACTGTTTCAGACAATCTTTGTTAGTTACTCTGGCTGTCCAAGGAATTCGCAACATTCGTCGCAGGAACCACATCTCTGTTGCTTCTAATTTCTTCTTAATTTGTCCATTTACATTCCAAGATTCACTGCCATACAGCAAAACTGGTTCTATATAGCATTTCAGCACTCTCTTTCTTACATTCAGTGATAGTGACTTATTGCATAAGATACTCTTCAGTTTCTGAAATGCGGTTTTTGCTTGCCCTATTCTGCTCTTAATCTCTGTTGTACATCTTCCATCTGATGTACCGGATGCAAATTATCCAATTGGTGAAGACTTTTCCCTTCTAATTCTATGTCACATTTGGTGACATATAAATGACCGTAGACCCCTAGGTAGACCAAGAAGACGGTGGAGAGATAATACATATACAGACTTACAAGCACTTGAAATCAACGACTGGCAAGAGAGGGTCCACCAGAGAGACGAATGGAGACGGATTGTATCTGCAGCAAAGAACCTCAATGGCTCGGAACGCTGAAGAAGAAGAAGAATTTTGGCGTCACCATTTTCTTTGATATCACCATTGTTACTGTTTTCTTGATATACAAGGAGAGTGTCCTTTCTTTGCTCTCTCTCTCTCTCTCTCTCTCTCTCTCTCTCTCTCTCTCTCTCTCTCTCTCTCTCTCTCTCTCTCTCTCTCTCTCTCTCTCTCTCTCTCTCTCTCTCTCTCTCTCTCTCTGTTATCACAATGTCTAACAATTGTTGTAGGTCTGTTGAATTATCCGCCACCAAAACTATGTCAACTGCATAGCGTATATTATTTATAACCTCTGTTTAGTATTCCAGGCGTCTGTTTGATCTCTCTCAATATTACTTCGCTATGTAGGGAGAAGCCGGTCTCTCTGGCCGAGGGGTTACACCACTTTCTCCGTAATCCCGTTTATCACGCATCTCGTAGCGGGCGAGAACTGGGAGCGGTTCGTCCCCCGCTGGTGACTTGCGGGATAACTGAGCCGGCCGCTCAGAAAGCAATGGCAAACTACTGAGCGTAATCTTGCCAAGAAATCAACAGACAGCTGAAAGATGCTGCCGTTGACAGCGATGTCCTGTAAAAGGATATGCGAATTTTAAAAAAAATATAGGGAGAAGCCGGTCTCTCCGGTCTAGAGGTTACACTACTTTCTCCGTAATCTCGTATACTCTCGTAAGTAACGTGACGTTGAGCGAGAATTGGTAGCGGTTCTCTCCGTGTCGGTAACTTAGGAGTATTTTAGCCGGTCGCTCGCAATGTCAAACTACTGAGCGTAATCTTGCCAAGAATTCAACAATCAGCTGAAAGATGCTGATGTTGACAGCGATGTCCTGTAAAGGATATGCGGAAGAGATCCGGTGACAAGACACATCCCTGCTGTATTCCTAGCTTTATCTGTTCGTAACTTCCCTCTTTATTTCCCATTTTAATTGCTGCTTCATGGTTGCAGTAAATATTCTTTATTATTCTTTAATCTTTCCCATCAATGTTGATATTCTTCCAACATATAATAATAAAACATACAATTCAACTGCGCATGCAATTCCCTGGACGCTTAGAGCATATTTGAAAGATCGATCATAATAACATGATAGTAGTGCCTTAATTGATCACTACACTTAATAATTATGTTCAAGCATTCTGTGGAATTACAAGATATCTAAAAGAAAAACACTTAGATAAGCAATGAGTAGGGGACATAAACATCTACAATTGTTACAAGCGAGGTGACTTGAGGATTTAAATATATAAGACGTATACTAGTGGTATTATTACTAACTAAAATGTTAATCTTATTTTCTTTATTTTTTCAATAATATCTCTTCAATCTTTAAAAGCAAATTGTAATAATAAATATAGTACATACAAATTTCTTATAAAATTATTCTTAATTTTTACATATTATAATTTATAACTCACATATCTGTCTTAAATTTATTCCTTGAAAGATATTTCTATACTTTCAATGTATCCACAACTCCGCTTGTTCTATTCCCCTAATACAGGGGAAGCACATTTTTTTTACTGGCCTCTTAGGGCCACAAGTACCAGAAATTAACCACACACATCCTCTCCTGTTGCCTCTCTTGTTTAAACCATATATATATATATATATATATATATATATATATATATATATATATATATATATATATATATATCACAAGTCGACTCGACGCGCTATCGAGATCAAGTCGCGTTATCGGTTAACGCAGAGGATGCCTCGCGTTAAAAGTGCCGCGCAGAGACATGCGCTATATGCAGCCGGGAAGAAGAAGGTTGAGGCGAGGAAGGCCGCTACGACTGCTGAGCCTATATCTACGAGCAGCAGTCCGACTCCTACACCAGCTGAAGCCGTACCAGTTTATGAGGAAACCACAACTCAAGCCAGCAGCAGCCGGGGAGTTCCAACCAGTTCCAAGACGATGCAGCCCAATCTTCCAGTGGCCTCCACACAGGAGGAAACAACAGCACCATCTGAGGACTTCACCGGCAGAATCATGCTCAAACAGACAAGCGTGGGCGAAGCTAAACTGTAGGCGCTACCAACAGACAAGATAATCAGTCTGTTGGAAGACGAGCTGGGAAGACACAGCATCAACCAGCTGCCCAAGACCCCTGATGGAGTAGTGGTCTAAATCAATAAAAACCCAAAGACCACATCACTGATACAGAAAATCGCACGAAATGAGAAAGCCGACATCAAGCTTCACCACGGCATCTCATTGGAAGCAAGCCGACACAACATGATGAAACGATGGGTCAGTAAACGAGTCAAGACCCATCTCACCAACGACCAGATCAGGGAGTTGCTGACAAGAGAGAACCACAAACTCAAGATCACCAGTGCCGAGAGGATCATCGGAAAGAACAACATCCCCTCTACTGTCGTCGTCGTAACATCAGAGGACCGATTGATCCCTCAGTACATCAGATGGGACAAGAGAGACCAAGTGTGACGGGACAGCCCCGGCAGCATCAGAATTACACAAGTTTGAAAGGAATTAAAGAGCCCACAAGAATTATTCTATCATTCTCTAAGTAAAAGAATAATTGTCCACCAGAAAATAATCTAGTCCCCAACCAAGGAATAAGGAAAAACTAACAGAGATTGAAAACAAGAGAAAATTACATTTTGACCACGCACGCCCCATCATTTCTGTAATGCTAGGTCTGAGAAAGCTTTGATGTACAGATCAAACGTAAAACCCAGACACCACGGCACCAGTCGGCGGGGCTATCAAAGGTTGAAAACTCATTGTTTTCAGTACAAGGGAAGAGAAAGACGGCAAAGTGTGAAATCTGGGCTAGGGGACGTGATACATGGCGATGCTACTCAGGGGAAAACCCGTGTGATCCAAAGACGGCAATATAATGCAGGCCTAACACTTGTCAAGAAGTCCAGACTCTGTGGAGCCGGGACAACGTCTGAGTTGCCAACACAAAGGAGCAATTGGGACCAGATGCTTAACACCTCTCCGCAATACGGGGCAAAGTAGGAACACATGGCTGACACATTATTGCCAGCAACCCAGGAAGGCTGGTGTTAATAGCCTATTGGAATGTAATGACGCAACTGCATTGCCGCCAAAGCATGTTTCATTGTTTCAGGCGTGGCGGGGCCTCGGTCAATTTGATTGACAAATGGAACTACCGTCCACAGGAATGTAGGAGGGGTGAAAAGAACTTGGGACTTAATCCATCTCGGTAACTCATCCTACATGAAATAGAATAGGCGGAGTTAATTAATAGGGGATATATTAATTAGCCAACGTGGAAACTAGCCAGGGATGAAGAGAATAAAACTACATGCATGGCCAGCAAGACTTCAGACACATTCACAATAGCATTCTTAGGATACCTACTGGAGAAATATTAACATTTCGTTCTGTTGGACTTCTGTACGAAGTATTATGATGGAATTTCCTAGCTATAACCCAGGTATACCATTATTCTGATTAGTTTGTCTGCTAGTCTGAAGGCTTGTGTAGTTTCCTGTTTTTACATATTCTCCAAAACTTTACACTCGTGGATTTTCTTTGTACTTAATGTTCCAGTTCTAGCTTTACGATTTCACTGAGAACTATTTTCTTCTTTCATTCACTACTTGGTTGTCTGATTTGTTGTATGTGATAATTTGGATAAATCCATTATCCAAGCTACATGAGCGTGTGGCTTATGCATGTACAGGAGATACATTTAGATTCATCCTGTATGATGTTAAACATTGGGGAGACTGACTACTTAGGAGAAATTCCTGAGAGCTACCAGTCCTCTTGATAGCGTCCAATTAACATTGATTATTTGGACCAACACTTTGAGTGCCTACCAAGATTGTGGTGAAACCACTTGGTTTGAGGAATGGCACCAGTTCACCTTGTCTGCATGATGTCTGCATGAGGACAGACATGACTTAGGACTTTCAATATCCCAGACAGATTCAGGGAAGGCATTTAATGTTCGACAGGACTGTGCGACCAGTCCTTCCGACAAGACAGTATGAATGAATCAGAAAGGGAGAGTAAGTGAGGTGAACTTATATGGGAAACACCCCATTACATAAATGTATATGATGATGTATGTTTTGAGCTATAGATGTTCTAAATGGTTTTATGAATATATACATATATATTTATTTATTTAGAACTGATATATGTTTATGTAACATGCCATCATATATATCATCATACCATCATATATTATGACTTGAATGTATGTTTATATGAATGTATAGACATATGTGTTTTGAGATGTGTAGACGTAGATACTACCCATCTCCGTTCGTTTCATTCCAGATCTCTTAGGAGCAATGGACAGTCAACAACCCATATCAGGAAGTGACTTAGCCTTGTGAAGGGACCACTTTGGACTCCTTCAATCTGACAGTGAACTGCGTCTCACTGGGGGAAGCATGACCTATGTGACCTCTTAAGTTACGTATACCATAATATAATCATCATCATCATCATATGATCATCAGACTAGAAATAATAAACACAGTTGTTGTATTTTAAACTCAGTTGTCCTGTATAATTCTAAATGTCTATAAATGTTTGTGTAGCTTAAATAAGTACACACATTATTGTAGAATCATTTAGTGGGGGTTCACACATATTGTCCAGAAGTAGGAAGTTATGTCAGGGAGGGACCTTGCCTATGCAGTCATAAGTAACCAGATTACGTTACATAGCTTAACCTCCTCCTTTCTCACTTCTGGTGATACCAAGTACAGCCAAATCTATATAGATATATTCTATCTTCAACGAGCCACTTCTTGGCTGTTTTCTTGAGTATCAGGGACAGTGTCTTAAATCAGCATAACAGACATTTGTTCCACGTTTTCTCTCTGGGATCTGGGGTGGTAATTAGTCCCTTCTAACAGAGTTAGGAGATCTTAAACTGCATCCAGAACTAAACACCAGTAGAAGAAAATGATGTTGGCTGAGTGGTTGCCCATTTCCAGTTTATGAGGAAACCACAACTCAAGCCAGCAGCAGCCGGGGAAGTTCCAACCAGCTTCCAGACGATGCAGCCCAATCTTCCAGTGACCTCCACACAGGAGGAAACAACAGCACCATCTGAGGACTTCACCGGCAGAATACTGCTCAAACAGACAAGCGTGGGCGAAGCTAAACTGTCAGGCGCTACCAACAGACAAGATAATCAGTCTGTTGGAAGACGAGCTGGGAAGACACAGCATCAACCAGCTGCGCAAGACACCTGATGGAGTAGTGGTCTCCATCAATAAAAACCCAAAGACCACATCACTGATACAGAAAATCGCACGAAGATGAGAAAGCCGACATCAAGCTTCACCACGGCATCTTATTGGAAGCCAGCCGACACAACATGATGAAACGATGGGTCATTAAACGAGTCAAGACCCATCTCACCAACGACCAGATCAGGGAGTTGCTGACAAGAGAGAACCACAAACTCAAGATCACCAGTGCCGAGAGGATCATCGGAAAGAACAACATCCCCTCTACTGTCGTCGTCGTAACATCAGAGGACCGATTGATCCCTCAGTACATCAGAAGGGACAAGAGAGACCAAGTCCCACAGCACTACATACCCAGAGTGCTGCAGTGCTCTAAGTGCCAGAAGTTCTGGCACACCAGTGCCACTTGCAAGAGTGAGGTTGATGTTAGCAGATACTGCTCTGGACCTCATCCATACAGTCAGTGCCAGCATGCAAAGATAGACAAGGACTTCAGGAGGCCTAACAATAACAGAAAATGCGCCAACTGCCTCGGCAACCACGGCGCCAGGTACCTCGGCTGCCCCTGCCACTCAAGACAGCAAAGAAACCATGAAAATCGCCATCAAGTCTAACCTACCATATAAGGCAGGCCAGGAGGTAAGTACGAGGCGACCAACCGACTCACAAAAATGACAAAGCGCAACTGGAAGGCCAACTGAAGGACCTGAGAACACAGTTCAAAACCATGGAGGAAGGAAAAGTCAAGACGCAAGAAACACAGATAACAGCCTGCTCAGCGCATCCTGGACGAAGCGAAGCAAGTCAGCAGAAGATTGAGCAGGCTGTCGCCCGAATGGCTGTTATACAGGCTGAGACAGAAGAAAGGATATCAAGCAGGGAGAAAGAAAAGGACAAGAAGCAAGAAACACAGACAACGACCGCTCAGCGCATCCTCGACGAAATGAAGCAAGTTCAGCAGAAGATAGCTCAGGATGTCGCTCGAATGGCTACTATAAAGGCTGAGACGGATGGACAGCTACTTAAAATACAAGACACTTTTCATGAGATGCTCGACCTGCTCCAGACCAAGACCCAGACAGCCACACCAGAACCAGAGGATACAAGAGCACAAACAGACGAAGAAGCAACAGAGGAAGAACGATATCGCTCACCACCAAGACCCGACTGGCGAACGCCGAGAAGATTCGAAGGCAACTCACGACGGGGAAATAGGAGGAACACCAGGAGAGACGACAACTGGTAAAACTCCCTGAAGGAAACAGCACCATATGACGGGGTGGGTACCCAATTACTCCAGGCCTCAACAAGTGCGCGACTCTGTCCAGACATGAAAAACCTCATCAAGAAAGAACGAACGCAATCAACCCATCAGAAGCCGGAAGCTGACAACAAGCAGCCCAAAGTAGGAAAGAGAAACTTCAAGCTAACTAGAACCCTATAAGATGAGAAAGTAGTCGAAAACAGCGAAGGCTGAAAAGGGGGACTCATAAAAAAAATTGGGATGGATGGATCGGAATACCTATATATCCGCACAAGGGCAAGCGATTTAAGGCGTGGGCGGTGCAGGAATTGCCAGATCACTCGATCAACAGATTCGCCCCCTTTTCATGGAATCAGCTCGTGGGATGTCTCGACCACGTGGCCAAAGCCATAAGGGGAGTTAATTTAGTCTTACCTTGGCGGGTAAATTTATCGTGAAATTGTTCACCAACTTCGCCAAGTGTCATGCTTATAATAAAATGCCAACAAAATTTTGACTGTCGATGGATAATGTCTCATCAGTTTACGATTTCATTTGTCTGAAGGACGGTTTATTGGTCTTTCTGTTGGTCCATGGTATCTTTGCATTATCATCAAAAACCACATTTCTACAGCCATCAGGGGTTTTCAGCTGATGATCATGTCACGCTTCACATCCATAAAAGTACCAGATTTATACGGAGGCAACGCAACACTTTTCTCGTTTCAATGACATCTTTTATGGTCAGTATGTTTTAAATCTGTAAAGGATACTTTTGCGATGGAGATTCTGTTATAATCTCTTCAAGGCATCCCATCAGATGGTATACGTTCTGAGATAATTGTACTGTTACTGTTGAAGCATATCCCATTAATTGTATATACATTGTAGTATTTCGTTCATACTAGTGATGACATAATCTGTGTACTTTTTTACAATTTAATTCTAACCCTAGTTATTCACTCTGTGTAACACAGCATCTACTAAAGTGCAGGTCCTGTTCATTGTTTCTGCAATCAAGACTGTATCATTGCATATCCATGTATTGAGCACGTCCCCCAATTTGAGCCTTCACATCCTCAATATTTTCTGAAAAACTTCACTGTACTGGGAAAAAC
>JACEFZ010018157.1:0-37500 GCA_014155875.1 Cepaea nemoralis | reverse complement strand
AGGAAGCATTAGCATGGAAGAAGTGGGAAATTCTGCAACATCCGGGCTATAGTCCTGATTTGTCACCATGTGATTTTCATTTGTTCGGACTTCTAAAAAAAGCTCTCAAGGGGCAACGATTTCACACAGATGCAGACTTAATGAACGCGAAAAACACTTGGTTCAGTGAGCAACTACAATCCTTTTTTTGCGGACGGCATTCGCCGCCTAACTAAGCAATGGTATGCTTTCCTGAATGCCTACAGCGACTTCTTCTGACCAGGAAGAAGGGTGCTGCGTGGTTTCGAGGCATGGTGTCCGCCTCGAGTGCTGGAGGTCCCGGGTTCAAGCCCCGATGAGGACCGGGATTTTTTCAGGTGGACTTCTAGTAATAAAATGTTCCCTAGTCTCTGGGTAGTGAGATCGGACGCCCGTGTGTATTGTTGCGCACGTAAAAAATCCCTTGGAAGTTGGAAATCGAAAAAGAGTAGCCTAACGGCGCTGCCCGGGCAAAATTTCGAGTTAAAAATCTACCCAAAGTATTTTCAGGATCCTCCCCGATGTTACGGAGTTCGTGCACTGAGCTGAGTTTCTCCAGACTCAGATTTGAGTTAGGAGGAAAACGGAGCACTTATGGGTTGCACCCGTGTGCCGTGATGTTGATCCATCGACTAAACTAAACTAAACTAAACTTCTTCTGACCAACCCATGGTGCATAATTCGTTCAAAAGGAATGCTTTGTTTAATTCTACCACACCTATTAATGTTTCTTTCATGCTTTATATGCCGGTATTCCTGACCGAGGAGTTAGCAGCTTTCTCCGTAACCCCAAATACTCTCGTGGTTGACGTGAGCGCACGAGAATTGGAAGCGGTTCGAGTCGCGCCAGTGACATATGAGAGTATGGAGTCGGTTGCTCAGAAAGTCGTGGAGTGCTGATGAGCGTAATTTAGCCTAGGAATCAACATACAGCTGAAAGATGCTGATGTTGACCGCAATATTCTGAAACAGGATGGAAACGCGGGAAAAAAATGTGTGTGTGTGTGTGTGTATGTGTGTGTGCGCGCGTCTGTGCGTGCGTGCGTGCGTGCAAGTGTGTGTGCGCGTGTATGCGTGCCTGTGCGTGGGTGCGTGGGTGCGTGCGTGCGTGCGTGTGCTTGTAGTCTGCTGTAGAAATAAAAGTTGGTATACAACATTATAAGAGCTGTGTATTCACCGTGTTCTGCAAGACAGTGTCGCTTGTCGTCCCTGGGGGGGGGGGGGGGGGGGGAGTGGATTCAACAAGCACACCTGTTAATTATCCTTGTCTAGGGTTTCCTCTGCTGGTGGGCCTATTGCCGGACCTTTGTCTACAGACCCCCTTTTAGTCTTTTTATTCACTAGCTCTCTATCTCTTACCCCATTACCATACCCCTCTTCACTTTCCTCCAGCGCATACCCACACAACAATGTCTTCTAATAAATATTGAAATAATTTATTAGATAAAATGTCTCAGGTGTGTGTGGAGTGTAAGTGCAAAGACATATGTGTTGTATTCTATCGTGTAGTGAGACAAGAGCGACAATCACAGATCTACATCAAAAGTAGCATCACTTAACGGCCAGATTGTCTCACAACAGCGCAGATTTGGAAGGTGCTCACCCGGTAAAATGTCTCTCTGAATGATGTTACTGTCGTTACCATATCTCCTTGAAAATCGTTTTCGCTTGAAATAAACAGTATGTTCACCACAGTGTTTTATTTTTCAGTAACGTCTTTCATGTTTATATATTCCATTAAAAAAATGAAAGTTATTATCTTCATGTACTGTCCACACATCGGAGATTTGACGGTAGTATCATCTCTGAATGAATTAGTAGTCACCACAATGTCTAATATATCACCGACACACTGCGTTTAGGAATCCCTAGAATGTTCTGTTACTAATAACAAGTGATCTGGTATGACAGCCTCTTCATTTTTAAGACAGTTCATAGGCACAATATTGAGCTTCATATTTTGGTTTCTTTTTGAATATATGCTGCTGTCAGTCTTTTATCCTGACTGCCTTATATGTGTCCGTTATTTCTATAACTGTCTGACCTGTATAGGTGATATATGCCTTCACTCTTGCCGACAGTTCTCACTGCATCTGACTATGGTCATTTCTTTCTAGTCATGAGTGTTGCTATTGAGGTTTTCAAGGGAACCTTATTGAATAATTCCGGCCTAAAATTATACCACTTAATTCCATAAAGGAAAAGTGCGGGTCGACTTTACACAACCTAGACTTAGTGATATATATTCTATTTCGGCACTCAATTAACTCCACACCCGCCTATTGTAAAGGCAATCTTCAACTGCTCTGTAAAACAGTAAATTCAGTCCAAAGTTATTGGCTGGACTACGTCACTTGTTTTGTTCTTAACCCTCAGCCTTTGTTCTATTCCCGCGTTGATTGATCTCCGTACATCAGTACTGCTCACCGTCTTTAATAAAGACGATCTCCAGTTCCATCGTGTTTCTCCGTTAGATCAAAGGACTCTTTTCACCGTATTTCCACACGATTACTGTTTGATCTTGCTCCGAACTCTCGAAGATAAACGATGTTTCTGGGCCCCGGTGATTCTCCGCAAAGTCCGATACGGACGTTTGTCTTTGAACTTTCCCCTTAACCAATTCTTCCGTTTCATACGGGACTTCGCTTCCGTGTCCAATACATACGACCAGTGTTTGAAGTCACGATCGCTGTCTTTTTGAAGATTTCAGGACCGTCACTTGACTGTTTCTGTCATTTTCTCCATCGGGATCGTCGCCTGCCAGCCATATCATGACAGACAGATAGACACAAGAACGGACTGGCAAAGCGTGAAACAACTATATCAACTGCTCGCAAGGACCTCCTACACTACGCCCAGCATCCGTCATACCACAAGGACCTCCTACATTACGCCCAGCATCCCTCATACCACAAGGACCTCCTACACTACGCCCAACATCCCTCATACCACAAGGACCTCCTACATTACGCCCAGCATCCGCCATACCACAAGGACCTCCTACACTACGCCCAGCATCCCTCATACCACAAGGACCTCCTACATTACGGCCAGCATCCCTCATACCACAAGGACCTCCTACATTACGCCCAGCATCCCTCATACCACAAGAACCTCCTACATTACGCCCAGCATCCCTCATACCACAAGGACCTCCTACATTACGCCCAGCATCCCTCATACCACAAGGACCTCCTACATTACGCCCAGCATCCCTCATACCACAAGGACCTCCTACATTACGCCCAGCATCCCTCATACCACAAGGACCTCCTACATTAAGCCCAGCATCCCTCATACCACAAGAACCTCCTACTTTACGCCCATCATCCCTCATACCACAAGGACCTCCTACATTACGCCCAGCATCCCTAATACCATAAGGACCTCCTACATTACGCCCAGCATCCCTCATACCACAAGGGTAATTTACAAAAACAAAAAAAAAACAAAAAAAAACACGCTTTCGAGTGTGTAAATTTCCCTAGCGCAGTGGCTAACCCGCTAGTCTTCCAGCCTGGGCTCAGCTGTTCGAATCCTCTCTCTCTCTCAAGGTTTGTATTTTATGTCTAAGCTCTAGCCTAAGATCGACCTAGCCTAAAATGGGTACCCGGAAATGTTTTGGGAACACCCGTATTAGAGGTAGCCCCAGGCGGCTGGGGCTGGAGGTTTACACCAGGAAGTATATTTTATTCTGAGCTTGCTTTGGTTGGATTTAGTTGTGGAGCAACCATAAGGGTTTGAACAGTCGACATCTGTCGGGGGCAGTGAAAGCGGCCTCACAATCCCGACTACCAGGTTCGGAGTCAGTCGCAGGCGATTTGATAGCAGATCATTTGCGTTGATTTTCACAATGGTATGAGCGCCGTGTCAGCTCTGTGGCCAAGAGGTTACGGACGCAAATTGTAATCCGCATATCGCGTTCGAAACACAGCTGTGGTCATTTGGTCATTTGGCAACAGAACGCCTGGTGTTGCTTTTCATACGGTCGTTCAGAAAGCAATGGCAAACATATGAACGTATAATTTGACAATAAATTACAAACAGCCAGACATGATGTGGTTAACCGCGAAGTCCTGCAACTAACTAATAAGTCGTACTATAACTAATAAGTGCCGTGTGTTGCCAGGACCCTAAAGGAAATCAAAGAATACTAACACATCAAACGTGTCGTAAAAGGCGATCAAAGGGGGCTGAATGGTCTCGAGGAATGGTGTCCGCCTCGAGTGCTGGAGGTCCCGGGTTCAAGCTCCGGTGAGGGCTGGGATTTTTTCACGTGGACTTCTAGTATCAAAATTTCCCCTGGTCTATGGGTAATGAGATCAGACGCCCGTGTGTATTGTTGCGCAAGTAAAACAAAATCTCTTGGCAGTTGGAAGTCGAAAAAAGTGTAGCCTAACGGTGTTGCCCGGGCAAAATTTCGAGTTAAAGATATACCCAAAGTATTTCAGGATCCTTGCTGGTGCAACGGAGTTCGTGCACTGAGCTGAGATTATCCGGACTCAGGCTTGAATTAGGAGTATAACGGAGCACATATGGGCTTCACCCTTGTCCGGCGATATTGATCCGTCGACTAAACTAAACTAAACTAAACTAAACTAAACTAAACTAAACTAAACTAAACTAAACTAAAAGGCGACCAAGGAGGTTTCCATTCGTTTGCTGCCGGGACCTTTGAGGGAAGAAAGAATAGTAATACACTGTAACCTAGCTAACTGGCACCTTGCCGTCGTGGCAGATGATTGTTTGTTACATTGAGCTTCAAGAAAGGCTTAATACCTACGGTCCATGACGGTAACAACAGGATTGGAATTATTCCTCTCCATAGCACAAAGTCTGGGTTGAATTGCAGATATCATGGGTTGCCTGTGCATCATAATCTCCCCCCCCCTCTCTCTCTCTCTCTCTCTCTCTCTCTCTCTCTCTCTCTCTCTCTCTCTCTGTCTGTCTGTCTGTCTCTCTCTCTCTCTCTCTCTCTCTCTCTCTCTCTCTCTCTCTCTCTCTCTCTCTCTCTCTCTCTCTCTCTCTCTCTCTCTCTCGGCCTGCCTAATTTCCCCCAGAGGAAATGTAACAATAATAGAGGCTGCTGGATCAGCAAAGCAATGTCTTTCGGTGTTTCGATCCTAGACCAGTTGCCGACCAAGGCTTATGGGTCTGATTTGTCCTGCCATGACATTTAGTGTTATATTGCATTTCCACGCACCATGATATGACCTGCACCCTCCCAATTACGCTCCTCCGCCCGATGCCATGGGCACAATGTGAGTAACCTACCATTCATGTCGCATGAGGAGACGAAGGAGGGTTGAGTGCGGACTGGCTCTCCCATTCCGTGGGAAAACTTTAACTACAAAATCCAACCGACCATGAACCAGTCTAAAGACCAATGGATCAAGAGGTGAAGAAAAGACGTTGATGCCGCACACAGCATATGTTGAGAAAACCCGAGAACAGCGTAACAAGAAATGTCACGTTCTCGGCCATGAGATACATCTTTGATTTACCAACGGTGATCACCAGGCACATAATTGCACAGGTTAAGGCGTACCTGCGAGTATCAGGCGTACCTGATTAAAAATAAAACACCCTCTGGACAGCGGTATTGACCCCAGAAATGGAAAGCACCTCAAAAGAGGTCGCTCCTGGGTGGCCGAGGCTGCAGAGATAATCAAGCAGGTCTATACCTCTGAAGTCGGAGTGGGTTCGCCTGATGATGAGGGGCACTGTTAATAGGGAAAGCTAACCAACACTCAAAATTCAGTCCATCACTACTATAAATAGTGTGTGTGGACTACGCTTGAGTTCAAAGCAAGCGAGCGCAACAACAAAAAAATTACGGGGAGGACATGAACAGGGCTGCATGGGACAGCTTAGGATAGGAGGGCGTGGAGAGAGCTGGCTGAGGGATTATGTCCCAGTGGGAGTGTGTGGATAAATGGTAAAATAAGACGATATTCTCAACATTAGTCTACCATATTCTCAACATTAGTCCACCATATTCCCAACATTAGTCCACCATATTCCCAACATTAGTCCACCATATTCCCAACATTAGTCCACCATATTCTCAACATTAGTCCACCATATTCTCAACATTAGTCCACCATATTCTCAACATTAGTCCTCGATATTCTCAACAATAGTCCACGGTATTCTCAACATTAGTCCACGATATTCTCAACATTAGTCCACCATATTCTCACCATTAGTCCACGATATTCTCAACATTAATCCACCATAAGTAGTGGGTTACGTCCTATTTGAGTCGCATTTCTGGATTGTGGTGCTGGATTGACCCCAATCCAGCTGGATTGGGGTTAGGGGTTAGGGGTTAAGGGTTAGGGGTTAGGGTTAGGGGTTAGGGTTAGGGGTTAGGGTTAGGGGTTAGGGTTAGGGGTTAAGGGTTAGGGTTAGGGTTAGGGGTTAGGGTTAGGGTTTAGGGGTTAGGGTTAGGGTTTCTGTGTGCTCCTAATTATAATTTCTGGATTGACCTCGCTGGATTGTCCCCAATCCAGCTTGGGACCAGGGCGGTTTGGGTAGGGTAGGTATCTAGGACATATGTAAGGGTCGATAATTCTAATAAAAGATGTGTTTTTCTAAGAGCAGATAACTGTGTGTATAATATTTTAACTAATTGTAAAAAATAAATAAAAAACATAAATAAATAAACAACAACCAGGGGCGCGCGGCGGCGGGCGCAGGAGCAAGCGCGGCCGATCGGTCGCGTGGAGCGGTCGACCCCAGTAAAACAATGTCTTTTAGTACCCAAGTGGCCAGTCATTGCTGAGTGATCACTAGTCCGGTTATTGACGAGTATTGTGGTGGGGTTAGGTGGGTCGAAGTCTCGAACCGCGCCGGGTGTCATATGAAAATTATAATAAGTAAAAAGGTATATATGGCGTGTATATGATCTGTAGTGGGTCGTAGTGGCTTATAAAACTATCATCATATAGATTACACCTCTTCAAATGAAAACCTTAAAAAAGTAAAGATGGCATGTAGTAACGGTTGTAAGGGGGCGTGGCTTCGTGGTATTCGTTGTTAAGGGGTTGGTGAGTGGTGATGTACCTATATAACAGCTTCCGAACAATTTAAAGGGATGGGCGAGTGGCGAAGTGGCTAAGTAAATGCGTCGGTTCCTTGCTAAGAGACAGAGGAGGTGCTAGATAAAGGCTCCAGGTCGTTGTCAAGGGGTTGGTGAGTGTACAAATAGCTAAATAACTGCTTCTGATCCTTGTTAAGAGGTGGGCGAGGGGCGGATTGGTTGGATAATTACGCCCGTTCCTTGGTAAGAGCCAGGGTGATCGAGTGGAGAAGTGGGTAAATATAAGCATGGAGGTATACCACCGACACATTCAACGCATAATTTCGGCGTCGGTCGTCAGAAGACCAAGGATATTTTCATTATATGTCTATTGTA
Source organism: Cepaea nemoralis (assembly GCA_014155875.1). Lineage (NCBI taxonomy): Eukaryota > Metazoa > Mollusca > Gastropoda > Stylommatophora > Helicidae > Cepaea > Cepaea nemoralis. Next base: position 30,062 of record JACEFZ010018157.1, on the reverse strand, counting down.
AAGGGGTCGACTGTTTGTTATAACGGGGTTACTATTATCTATAGTGGCTGGGACTTAAATACTATCAGCATACCGGTTACAGCTCTTCAAATGAAAACTTTGAAAGTGTAAAGATGGCCGATGGTTTTAGTGGGTATGACTTTGTGATATTCGTTGTTAAGAGGTGGGGTGAGTGGATGTGTAACTAGATAAACGCTTCCGAACACTATCATCGGGTTCGAATCCCAGTGGGGTGGTCTAGTGGTAGAAGAAATATTGATAATATTTGGTTACTTAGTTGTGATTTCGAGCTCGGTTGTTATTAACCCGGTTATGTTTAGAAAAGTAGAGGTGGTGTGCTGGTTGCGGAGTATGTTTAGGGGGTACCCCAGACACCGTGGAAGTGACAGGTTCGAATCTCGGAACTTTGTCGTGGGTAAGATTTCCAGTCATCAAGGTGTGGGTGTCGTCGCGGCCACAAGTCCCACCGCTGATGAAAAAAGACAGGCAGCAGATTTCACCATTGTACCTACGAGTCACAAAAGATAAGCTAACTTAACATTCAGAATATGACCTCAACAGCTGTTGCCAAAAATCAATACTTATTCTCATAACGGCTAATCCAGGGGATTATCGTCCTCGTAATGACCAAGTCAGGGTTAATAATATTTCTTATATCTCCGCCATTGCAAATAGTTCGCGATATTAATAAATGTTCATATAAAGGTTGGAAGGGGATTAAAAGATTAACACCTATTGTCGGGACATCCAGTAAAAATCAATAACACTACCCTCGATTTTTCTCATAATTGCCGATTGGAGATTATGGGCTAGGTGTATGTGTCCTTATTTAGTTAAAACAGGTGGTATGAGTAGGAGATATCACAAACAGTATCAGCATGTGCCACTCTGATCTTAAATATCAGTAGTTCGTTATTCTTGTGACATTGAAAACGCTTGTGGCTTGAAGACGGATGGTGTACTATGTTATTGGGTGGTTTATATAGATTGACCAGTATGTGAAGTTGATAAGGGCACCCTTGTCAGCGCATCGTAGCTGTGTTGTGACTTGTCGCCTATTACATCCGGGTGTAAAAATAACCAAAAATATTTCACATCAACTCAGCCATGCCTCTATATAGCTGCACTGCGAACATGGCTAGAGTCTACTTTAGGAAAGTATCGTGTATCTGTGTATACGGGTTTACCACTGCTTATAGATGTGTGCAGTATTATTAGAAAGCGGCCGTTATGTCTACATTATCAAAGTATGTTGCCTTACAGAGCTGGTATAGTATCTATGTGTCTGCTACGTTGTATGTTTTGTCATGTTGCCTTGTAGTATTTGGAGGGAGTTTCATGCGGTTGTCTAGTGAACTTTTTAAAAACTATGTCTCAGAATCCACAACGCCACTGGCATTAGAGGCTTTTCAACTTGTCTGCTCATTGACCACGCTTCACAGTCATACAAAAGTACGGGTTCTATGTAGTACTTAAACACTCCTTTTATTTCTCATTACAGTTGTCAACTTTATATTAGTCAGTATGTTTTCCAATTTGCAAAAGACAACCTTCATCACAGCGATTCTTGTTCCAACGCTTTAAAGCCACCTCCTATCAGACATTTTTTTTCTTTCCTTTTATGCTCACGGCTACCGTTTCCCCATTTCAAGCTCCATGCCTCTACTCGTATGTATTAGTGTGGTAGAAGTAAACCAACATCTCACAAGATAGACATGTATTACCACAATGTATATGGACCTGTGGGAAACGGCTACATCCGGGCAAAGAGGGCGTTGTATCTGTCACATGCGTATGGATACAGCCGAGACACGTGGTTAAGAGGGATACTACAGAAAAAAAAAAACGGTATTATGTTGGCGATCGAACCAGGGGACCTAATTCGTGATGACCACCATGTACGGGAGTGATTCTGCACCCTCGTCAACAGGGCGTCGGAGGTTTAAAAGGGTGTTCATTCTCTCGCTTTTCTATTTCCGAGTCGTCATAGGGTCACCAAGTAACAGTAAAGAACACGAAACTACTACTACCAAGGCCTCTATACACCACAAGGCAGTTTCGAATATAATATACACAACTATAATCAAGGCATCACAGTATTCAACTAACCCGTTCTCATAGACATAGAGGAGAGATGTGAGCACCGAGGCCAGTTGGGGGAGGTGTACCTTTTACTTAACATCTATCGGGTCATACACCGACGAGTGTTTAGCTATATTTATCATATAATATTACCCGTGAACACAACAAGCTTCCCCGGATCAGTCTTAGGCTTCTCATATAACATGACATATCACGTACCCGCTGTCCTGACCAGCAAAGTTATCGCTTCTCAGAGCAGACATTTACACTTTCATTAATTCTTCTGCCTGGCCAAAGGGGGTCTTTGCATCTTTCCGCAGAAACCTAGTTCCAAAGCTAATATATGTTTTTCAATGTGTCGGCTCATTACCACATTTCACATCCTGACAAAAGTACAGGTTCTATGTTCCACTCCAACAGTCAAATAAGAAAAAAATGTTAGCCAAATTATTAAAATGTTGGCCAAATATAGAAATATATCGACCAGACGTATAAAGTATAGTAAAATATGTTAGCCAAACTTATAAAAATCGGGGTCAAAATAAGAAATATCTCAACCAAGCGTATAAGAAATAGGAAAAAGGCTAGTCAAACTAATGAAAATGTTGGCCAAATACAGAAATATCTCGACCAACTTATAAAATGTAGGAAAAATTGTTAACCAAACTGACAAAACTGTTAGCCAAAATAAGAAACGTCTCGGCCAACTTATAAAATGTAGGGAAAATTGTTAGCTAAACTGACAAAACAGTTGGTCAAAATAAGAAACGGCTCGACTAACATTGTAAAAAGTAGGAAAAATTGTAACCAAATTAATTTAAAAAGGTGACCAAAATAGGAAATATCTCGACCAAACTTATGAAAAGTAGGAAAATTGTTCGTCAAATGTGACAAATATTGGGCAAGTAGGAAATCATGTTAGCCAAATAGGAAAAATATCGATCAAACTTATAGATGTCTCGTCCAAACTTATAAAATGTATGAACATTTGTTAGCCAAAGGTGAAAAATATTGACCAAGTAAAGAAATATCTCATCCGAATTTATAACAAGTAAGAAAACATGCTAGTAAAATCAAGAAATATGTCGACTGAAGTTATACAATAGGCGAACGATGGACAAACTTATAAATATGTCGACCTTTATAAGAAAATGTATTACCCAAATTAGGAAAAAATATTGACCAAGTTTTCAAATACCTCGACCAAACTTACAAAAAAGTAGGAAAATATGTCGACTAAAGTAGGAACATTTGTTAGCCAAAGATGAAAAATATTGGTCAAGTAAAGAAATATCGCATCCAAACTTTTAAAATGTAGGAAACTTTATTAACCAAATGTGAAAAATATTGTCCAAGTAAAGACATGTTTCAACTAATCTTATAAATATGTCGTCCAAACTTATAAACATTAGGAAAATGTGTTAACCAAATGGGAAAAATATTGGCCAAGTGGAGAAATATCTCAACCATACTTATGAAAGGAGGAAAATGTGTTAACCTAATGAGACAAAATATCGCCCAAGTGAAGAAAAAAGTTACACAAAACTTATAAAACTTAGGAAAATGTGTTAACCTAATGAGAAAAATATCACCCAAGTGAAGAAAAAAGTTACAGAAAACTTATAAAACTTAGGAAAATGTGTAGCGCCTAGTAGGTTATGGGGCCTATGATTTATCTCCACGAGGTTGGAAAATCTGCCTAGTCAGCAGAAAATCAGCTGTTCTGTAATCAAAGAGAATGTTAATGTTATTTGGTATGAAACGTTGAAAGTCGGTTAGACGCTGTGGTAGAGGGTATTCAAGGGCTCAGTAAGGCAGACGTGGCTTTAAGAAAGGTCGACTTCATAACAGACACTGTTGGTTGGTTGCAGACTTGCCGCTATTGCAGCTGTGAAATGACAAATTGTGATAGAGGTGGACAAAGTAAGCAATGTTATGTTAGCTAGACTTCGAGAACACTCTTTGTATTATTGAAAGATGGACCAATGGAAGGTTAGTGTAGCAGACATTGTGGTATAGAAAGTTGAAGATGTCAGCCATGGGAAGTGGATCTTTGCTGACGAATACTCAGATGATATTGAAACTATCCCAGATGGAGCCACAGATTGCATTGCCATAAATGTTGTTATGAATGTTTCATTAGAGCTCATGTGCAACGAAGGTTTGGAGTTGTTAGTGGTGCTACATAGAAAAGTTGTGAAGCTATCTATGAAAGACAGAGACACTTTGTGTTAGAAAAGAAAAAAAGAAAAACCAAGAGTGTGAAGAGCTGGGTGATTAGTATGCATAAGTGCTTCTTTAGTGGATACTCTGGACTGATAAGCTGAAGCTTTCGGTAATGTAAAAGAGGGAAAGTGTTGACGTTGATGATTATGTCTTGTGAAATGTCTGTTCAGATAAAAGTTCAAGACACGTTTGACATAACTACAGAAGCAATATTTGTTCCTACATTTTTATAAGTTTACACGAGATATTTATAAGTTTGGTCGAGATGTTTCATGTTTTGACCAACATTTTCCCCCATTTGGTTAACACATTTTCTTACTTCGGTAAACATATTTCAGTTTAGCCCATATATTTTTCCCTTTTGGTTAACAAATTTTTCTTACTTTTCAGAAGTTTGGTGTACGTTTTTCTTTACTTGGTCAATATTTTTCTCATTAGGTTAACACATTTTCCTAAGTTTTATAAGTTTTGTGTAACTTTTTTTCTTCAATTGGGCGATATTTTTTCATTAGGTTAACACATTTTCCTAAGTTTTATAAGTTTTGTGTAACTTTTTTCTTCACTTGGGCGATATTTTCTCATTAGGTTAACACATTTTCCTCCTTTTCATAAGTATGGTTGAGATATTTCTCCACTTGGCCAATATTTTTTCCATTTGGTTAACAAATTTTCTTACTTTTCAGAAGTTTGGTGTATGTTTTTCTTTACTTGTTCACTATTTTTCTCATTAGGTTAACACATTTTCCTAAGTTTTATAAGTTTTATGTAACTTTTTTCTTTACTTGGGCGATATTTTACTCATTAGGTTAACACATTTTCCTAAGTTTTATAAGTTTTGTGTAATATTTTTCTTCATTTGGGCGATATTTTCTCAATAGGTTAACACATTTCCTCCTTTTCATAAGTATGGTTGAGATATTTCTCCACTTGACCAATATTTTTCCCATTTGGTTGACAAATTTTCCTAAGTTTTATAAGTTTTGTGTAACTTTTTTCTTCAATTGGTCGATATTTTTCTCATTAGGTTAACACATTTTCCTAAGTTTTATAAGTTTTCTGTAACTTTTTTCTTCACTTGGGTGATATTTTTCTCATTAGGTTAACACATTTTCCTAAGTTTTATAAGTTTTGTGTAACTTTTTTCTTCACTTGGGCGATATTTTTTCTCATTAGGTTAACACATTTTCCTCCTTTCATAAGTATGGTTGAGATATTTCTCCACTTGGCCAATATTTTTCCCATTTGGTTAACACATTTTCCTAATGTTTATAAGTTTGGACGACATATTTATAAGATTAGTTGAAACATGTCTTTACTTGGACAATATTTTTCACATTTGGTTAATAAAGTTTCCTACAATTTAAAAGTTTGGATGCGATATTTCTTTACTTGACCAATATTTTTCATCTTTGGCTAACAAATGTTCCTACTTTAGTCGACATATTTTCCTACTTTTTGTAAGTTTGGTCGAGGTATTTGAAAACTTGGTCAATATTTTTTCCTAATTTGGGTAATACATTTTCTTATAAAGGTCGACATATTTATAAGTTTGTCCATCGTTCGCCTATTGTATAACTTCAGTCGACATATTTCTTGATTTTACTAGCATGTTTTCTTACTTGTTATAAATTCGGATGAGATATTTCTTTACTTGGTCAATATTTTTCACCTTTGGCTAACAAATGTTCATACATTTTATAAGTTTGGACGAGACATCTATAAGTTTGATCGATATTTTTCCTATTTGGCTAACATGATTTCCTACTTGCCCAATATTTGTCACATTTGACGAACAATTTTCCTACTTTTCATAAGTTTGGTCGAGATATTTCCTATTTTGGTCACCTTTTTAAATTAATTTGGTTACAATTTTTCCTACTTTTTACAATGTTAGTCGAGCCGTTTCTTATTTTGACCAACTGTTTTGTCAGTTTAGCTAACAATTTTCCCTAAATTTTATAAGTTGGCCGAGACGTTTCTTATTTTGGCTAACAGTTTTGTCAGTTTGGTTAACAATTTTTCCTACATTTTATAAGTTGGTCGAGATATTTCTGTATTTGGCCAACATTTTAATTAGTTTGACTAGCCTTTTTCCTATTTCTTATACGCTTGGTTGAGATATTTCTTATTTTGACCCCGAGTTTTTAAGTTTGGCTAACATATTTTACTATACTTTATACGTCTGGTCGATATATTTCTATATTTGGCCAACATTTTAATAATTTGGCTAACATTTTTTTTCTTATTTGACTGTTGGAGTGGAACATAGAACCTGTACTTTTGTCAGGATGTGAAATGTGGTAATGAGCCGACACATTGAAAAACATATATTAGCTTTGGAACTAGGTTTCTGCGGAAAGCTGCAAAGACCCCCTTTGGCCAGGCAGAAGAATTAATGAAAGTGTAAATGTCTGCTCTGAGAAGCGATAACTTTGCTGGTCAGGACAGCGGGTACGTGATATGTCATGTTATATGAGAAGCCTAAGACTGATCCGGGGAAGCTTGTTGTGTTCACGGGTAATATTATATGATAAATATAGCTAAACACTCGTCGGTGTATGACCCGATAGATGTTAAGTAAAAGGTACACCTCCCCCAACTGGCCTCGGTGCTCACATCTCTCCTCTATGTCTATGAGAACGGGTTAGTTGAATACTGTGATGACTTGATTATAGTTGTGTATATTATATTCGAAACTGCCTTGTGGTGTATAGAGGCCTTGGTAGTAGTAGTTTCGTGTTCTTTACTGTTACTTGGTGACCCTATGACGACTCGGAAATAGAAAAGCGAGAGAATGAACACCCTTTTAAACCTCCGACGCCCTGTTGACGAGGGTGCAGAATCACTCCCGTACATGGTGGTCATCACGAATTAGGTCCCCTGGTTCGATCGCCAACATAATACCGTTTTTTTTTTCTTCTGTAGTATCCCTCTTAACCACGTGTCTCGGCTGTATCCATACGCATGTGACAGATACAACGCCCTCTTTGCCCGGATGTAGCCGTTTCCCACAGGTCCATATACATTGTGGTAATACATGTCTATCTTGTGAGATGTTGGTTTACTTCTACCACACTAATACATACGAGTAGAGGCATGGAGCTTGAAATGGGGAAACGGTAGCCGTGAGCATAAAAGGAAAGAAAAAAAATGTCTGATAGGAGGTGGCTTTAAAGCGTTGGAACAAGAATCGCTGTGATGAAGGTTGTCTTTTGCAAATTGGAAAACATACTGACTAATATAAAGTTGACAACTGTAATGAGAAATAAAAGGAGTGTTTAAGTACTACATAGAACCCGTACTTTTGTATGACTGTGAAGCGTGGTCAATGAGCAGACAAGTTGAAAAGCCTCTAATGCCAGTGGCGTTGTGGATTCTGAGACATAGTTTTTAAAAAGTTCACTAGACAACCGCATGAAACTCCCTCCAAATACTACAAGGCAACATGACAAAACATACAACGTAGCAGACACATAGATACTATACCAGCTCTGTAAGGCAACATACTTTGATAATGTAGACATAACGGCCGCTTTCTAATAATACTGCACACATCTATAAGCAGTGGTAAACCCGTATACACAGATACACGATACTTTCCTAAAGTAGACTCTAGCCATGTTCGCAGTGCAGCTATATAGAGGCATGGCTGAGTTGATGTGAAATATTTTTGGTTATTTTTACACCCGGATGTAATAGGCGACAAGTCACAACACAGCTACGATGCGCTGACAAGGGTGCCCTTATCAACTTCACATACTGGTCAATCTATATAAACCACCCAATAACATAGTACACCATCCGTCTTCAAGCCACAAGCGTTTTCAATGTCACAAGAATAACGAACTACTGATATTTAAGATCAGAGTGGCACATGCTGATACTGTTTGTGATATCTCCTACTCATACCACCTGTTTTAACTAAATAAGGACACATACACCTAGCCCATAATCTCCAATCGGCAATTATGAGAAAAATCGAGGGTAGTGTTATTGATTTTACTGGATGTCCCGACAATAGGTGTTAATCTTTTAATCCCCTTCCAACCTTGTTATGAACCTTTATTAATATCGCGAACTATTTGCAATGGCGGAAATATCAGAAATATTATTAACCCGACTTGGTCATTACGAGGATGATAATCCCATGGATTAGCCGTTATGAGAATAAGTATTGATTTTTGGCAACAGCTGTTGAGGTCATATTCTGAATGTTAAGTTAGCTTATATTTTGTGACTCGTAGGTACAATGGTGAAATCTGCTGCCTGTATTTTTCATCAGCGGTGGGACTTGTGGCCGCGACGACACCCACACCTTGATGACTGGAAATCTTACCCACGACAAAGTTCCGAGATTCGAACCTGTCACTTCCACGGTGTCTGGGGTACCCCCTAAACATACTCCGCAACCAGCACACCACCTCTACTTTTCTAAACATAACCGGGTTAATAACAACCGAGCTCGAAATCACAACTAAGTAACCAAATATTATCAATATTTCTTATACCACTAGACCACCCCACTGGGATTCGAACCCGATGATAGTGTTTGGAAGCGTTTATCTAGTTACACATCCACTCACCCCACCCCTTAACAACGAATATCACAAAGTCATACCCACTAAAACCATCGGCCATCTTTACACTTTCAAAGTTTTCATTTGAAGAGCTGTAACCGGTATGCTGATAGTATTTAAGTCCCAGCCACTATAGATAATAGTAACCCCGTTATAACAAACAGTCGACCCCTTTACAATAGACATATAATGAAAATATCCTTGGTCTTCTGACGACCGACGCCGAAATTATGCGTTGAATGTGTCGGTGGTATACCTCCATGCTTATATTTACCCACTTCTCCACTCGATCACCCTGGCTCTTACCAAGGAACGGGCGTAATTATCCAACCAATCCGCCCCTCGCCCACCTCTTAACAAGGATCAGAAGCAGTTATTTAGCTATTTGTACACTCACCAACCCCTTGACAACGACCTGGAGCCTTTATCTAGCACCTCCTCTGTCTCTTAGCAAGGAACCGACGCATTTACTTAGCCACTTCGCCACTCGCCCATCCCTTTAAATTGTTCGGAAGCTGTTATATAGGTACATCACCACTCACCAACCCCTTAACAACGAATACCACGAAGCCACGCCCCCTTACAACCGTTACTACATGCCATCTTTACTTTTTTAAGGTTTTCATTTGAAGAGGTGTAATCTATATGATGATAGTTTTATAAGCCACTACGACCCACTACAGATCATATACACGCCATATATACCTTTTTACTTATTATAATTTTCATATGACACCCGGCGCGGTTCGAGACTTCGACCCACCTAACCCCACCACAATACTCGTCAATAACCGGACTAGTGATCACTCAGCAATGACTGGCCACTTGGGTACTAAAAGACATTGTTTTACTGGGGTCGACCGCTCCACGCGACCGATCGGCCGCGCTTGCTCCTGCGCCCGCCGCCGCGCGCCCCTGGTTGTTGTTTATTTATTTATGTTTTTTATTTATTTTTTACAATTAGTTAAAATATTATACACACAGTTATCTGCTCTTAGAAAAACACATCTTTTATTAGAATTATCGACCCTTACATATGACCTAGATACCTACCCTACCCAAACCGCCCTGGTCCCAAGCTGGATTGGGGACAATCCAGCGAGGTCAATCCAGAAATTATAATTAGGAGCACACAGAAACCCTAACCCTAACCCCTAAACCCTAACCCTAACCCCTAACCCTAACCCTAACCCTAACACCCTAACCCTAACCCTAACCCCTAACCCTAACCCCTAACCCTAACCCCTAACCCTAACCCCTAACCCCTAACCCCTAACCCCTAACCCCAATCCAGCTGGATTGGGGTCAATCCAGCACCACAATCCAGAAATGCGACTCAAATAGGACGTAACCCACTACTACCATATTCTCAAAATACTTCTCTGTCCACGATATTCTCAACATTTTTCGCAGTCCACGATATTCTCAACATTTTTATCAGTTTACATATTCTCAATATTTTTCTCGGTCCACGATATTCTCAACATTCTTCTCAGTCCACGATATTTTCAACTTTCTTCTCAGTCCACGATATTTTCAACATTCTTCTCAGTCCACGATATTCTCAACATTCTTCTCGGCCCCCAATATTCTCAACATTCGTCTAGGCCCTCGATATTCTCAACATTCTTCTCAGTCCACGATATTCTCAACATTCTTCTCTGCCCAAGATATTCTCAACATTCTTCTCTGCCCAAGATATTCTCAACATTCTTCTCTGCCCAAGATATTCTCAACATTCTTCTCTGCCCAAGATATTCTCAACATTCTTCTCAGTCCACGATATTCTCAACATTCTTCTCGGCCCAAGATATTCTCAACATTCTTCTCTGCCCAAGATATTCTAAACATTCTTATCTCTCCACGATATTCTCAACATTCTTCTCTGCCCAAGATATTCTCAACATTCTTCTCTGTCCATGATATTCTCAACATTCTTCTCTGTCCCTGAAATTCTCAACATCTTTCTCTGTCCACGATATTCTCAACATTCTTATCTCTCCACGATATTCTCAACATTCTTCTCTGCCCAAGATATTCTCAACATTCTTCTCTGCCCAAGATATTCTCAACATTCTTCTCTGCCCAAGATATTCTCAACATTCTTCTCTGCCCAAGATATTCTCAACATTCTTCTCAGTCCACGATATTCTCAACATTCTTCTCGGCCCAAGATATTCTCAACATTCTTCTCTGCCCAAGATATTCTCAACATTCTTATCTCTCCACGATATTCTCAACATTCTTCTCTGCCCAAGATATTTTCAACATTCTTATCTCTCCACGATATTCTCAACATTCTTCTCTGTCCATGATATTCTCAACATTCTTATCTCTCCGCGATATTCTCAACATTCTTATCTCTCCACGATATTCTCAACATTCTTATCTCTCCACGATATTCTCAACATTCTTCTCTGCCCAAGATATTCTCAACATTCTTCTCTGTCCACTGATATTCTCAACATTCTTCTCTGTCCATGATATTCTCAACATTCTTCTCTGTCCATGATATTCTCAACATCCTTCTCTGTCCACGATATTCTCAACATTCTTCTCTGTTCACTGATATTCTCAACATTCTTCTCTAGTCCACGATATTCTCAACATTCTTCTCTGTCCATGATATTCTCAACATTCTTCTCTGTCCATGATATTCTCAACATTCTTCTCTTCTAAGATATTCTCTACATTCGTCTCAGTCCACGATATTCTCAACATTCTTCTCGTCCATGATATTCTCAACATTCTTCTCTGTCCATGATATTCTCAACATTCTTATCTCTCCACGATATTCTCAACATTCTTCTCTGTCCATGATATTCTCTACATTCTTCTCTGACCATGATATTCTCAACATTCTTCTCTGTCCATGATATTCTCAACATTCTTCTCTGTCCACGATATTCTCAACATTCTTCTCTGTCCACGATATTCTCAACATTCTTCTCTGTCCAAGATATTCTCAACATTCTTATCTCGTCCACGATATTCTCAACATTCTTCTCTGTCCAAGATATTTTCAACATTCTTATCTCTCCACGATATTCTCAACATTCTTCTCTGTCCATGATATTCTCAACATTCTTATCTCTCCACGATATTCTCAACATTCTTCTCTGTCCACGATATTCTCAACATTCTTATCTCTCCACGATATTCTCAACATTCTTCTCTGCCCAAGATATTCTCAACATTCTTATCTCTCCACGATATTCTCAACATTCTTCTCTGCCCAAGATATTCTCAACATTCTTCTCTGTCCATGATATTCTCAACATCCTTCTCTGTCCACGATATTCTCAACATCCTTCTCTGTTCACGATATTCTCAACATTCTTCTCAGTCCACGATATTCTCAACATTCTTCTCTGTCCATGATATTCTCAACATTCTTCTAGGCCCACGATATTCTTAACATTCTTCTCTGCCCAAGATATTCTCAACATTCTTCTCAGTCCACGATATTCTCAACATTCTTCTCAGTCCAAGATATTCTCAACAGTCTTATAAAATGACCACATGCCGGCTGCCTCAAATTTCCCTTGACATATATAACTGTACCATGTCCAGCAATCATGTCAGCAGTCACGGCAGCCCAGTAGCTAACACACTCGATTGCCAGCCCGGTGGTCGTGAATTCAAATCCCCCCTCGAAGAGAATGTAACAAACAACAAACTAACATTGGCTTCCTGTTTGCCCCAGCCCTAAAATGGACACAATGACATTTCCTGGCAAGCACAGACAGCCGGCATGATGTTTACCACAGCACCCATTGGTCTGTACAAATATAGAACTAGAACCATAGAAATTATATGCACCAAGTAAGGTAAAATGGTTCTATTTTTTTTTACAGCTTTCATGTGAATACAGAAGAAATGGTCCACGAGCAACTTTTCCGTGAACATATTTGCCCGGTTCGCTTTATATTCCTGGTTTTATGGCGTTGCTTATTATTGTAAAATAATTTTTTAAATATAACGATTTGTTTGTCTTTATTTCTTCGTGACATCTTGTAACCGACTTTACTGTGTCACCTAGATATTTAAAAATACGGACCAATTAGATTTGCACATCTTTACTTTTTCTTTCTTTGTCTTCAGACGTCGGTGTGAATGAATGCAAAGAAAGCAGCAGTCAGCTGAACTGATTCAATACCAAACATTAAGTAGGTTTGGACCAAACATGGGCACACTCAAATGAACAAGTGTTATAATGTAAATCTCTGTTCATCGAGCATTGACACTGAGGGAGATATCACGAACCAAAACAAATAACACGATGACCCTAGTATGGTCATATATCATCCTTCTTTACAAATGAGAGGTCCAATTCGGCGATATATTATTCTTCGGCACTGCATCAGTTAAGTTTTTTGATATCTCTGTCGTTTACTCCTTTAAAGTGTCGTCCCTGGAGTGAGGGGAGTCAACACCCACATTATAATTTTTCTTTCCTATCCATATCCTGGAGAATCCACCAGCTTCCGTCCAACACACTCCATCAGCCCATGGACACCTTTTCCTGTCACTCTCTCACTGTCGTACTATGCCCCCTCTCATACTTCCCCAAAGCAACATATTCAACAACTCTTGCTTCTAAATATTAATAAAGATTAATTTATTAAAAGAAAAGTGTAACGTATATGAGACGTGTATGCGAAGAAAATGTGTGATGTGTTCTATAATGTGTGTAGGATCGGACTCTCAGATAATAGCATAGTCAGTTCATCCTTGCAAGGACACACCACAGCATGTTAAGTCAGAACAAGTCCACCTCACCCGGTACTGGATCTCTCCTGCCGGACACCGACTGTCATCTGTAGCTACCTGGTAATCCATCTTCCTAATCATCCGAAATAGATACTGTTTGTAAATTACAGCTGATCATGGACCGGTTGCCCAATGCACATAATTTCCTATCGTACTTAAAGAATGCACAAATCCTTTGTAGTGAGTATTTAGGTATCACTGTTATTGTTAATATACTTGAACCTAACAGCAGTATAGTGGGGCGCCCAGACACAAAAACACATCCAAGATGGCGACTGGTGATTTTATGAAGGAAATATGGGGGTTTTTTGGGAAAAATGCCGACTGGGTGAAATTTTTTTTTTTGGCGGCGTGTGGGCACGGTTTTTTGACGGGTGGTGGCGGGTGTCTGTGAAAGTAATTAAGGTAAAAGTATTTTATGTTGGTTGGTTCTGTAAAAGTACTGGAAAGAGAGGGTGTGAGTACGGATGAGGGAGGGCTGTAAGTTATATATTTTGGTTACGTATGAATGTGTTAGTATGCGTGGTGTAGTGATGTATAAACTGCCAAGGGTGTGATGGGTCGTGGTTTCTACTCATGGGTTGTATATATGGTGGTGGCGTAGACATCTCATAATGTGTCTGTTCACTATGCGTGGTGAGTAATGTATAAACTGCCAAGGGTGTGATGGGTCGTGGTTATACTCGACGAAGTAAGAGGTGTAGATGGTTACTATCATCTGAACAGTGTGATAGTAGTGTCTAAGTGAAAGTAAAGGGTGGTATGTAGCTTATTCACTACCATCATTACAAAGGAAATCTTATAAAGTTATAATGGGTGTCATTTGATGGTAAGGGGTGGGTATTAGTGGTCAAGTAGGAGTGGTCGATATAGGGGTGGTCATAAATGTAATAAGAGGTGTTATGTTCGCAGTTACACACTGGTCAACCAGTGGTCAAGCAATGGCCAGGTAATGGTCAAGTAGTCAAGTGAGGAAATTTGAGGGAAAAGTGATTGTAATGATATGGTGGTGATTAAAGAGTGGTAAATTAGTGGTCAAGCAGTGGTCAAGCAGTGGTCAAGTGGTCAAGTGAATAAATTTTAGCGGAAAGTAGTTGTAGCGACATGGTGATGGTTAAAGGGTGGTAAATTAGTGGTCAAGTAGTGGTCAAGTAGTGGTCAAGTAGTGGTCAAGTGGTCGAGTGACCACGTAAATTGTAGAGGACGATGTACCTAAGATTATGGTAGTGATTAAAGTGATCGATGACGTGGTCAAGCAGTGGTCAAGCAGTGGTCAAGTAGTCAAGTAAGGAAATTGTAGGGGAAAGTACGTATAGTGCAATGGTGGTGGGTAAAGTGAGGAAGAATCAATAGTAGTGATAAAAGTACTACCAATATTAGCGACAAGAATATTAGCTGATGCATTGTTAGAGATACAAGTATCTTTTTGTGGGGTGTGTAAAACTTATACAAAGAGGGTCATACAACCACAAAGACAGACAAGTACACACATACAGACACAGAAGTACAGACAAACCATTCCATTACTACTGTCATCACAACTATACACAAGTACACACCCATAAACAAATACACAAAGAGGGTCACACAAACACACATACAAACACAAAGACAACCATACACAGACAACCCATACCATTACTACTGTCACATCAACAGCTATACACATGTGCAGAGACAGCACAGACACACTCGTACCATTACTACTCTCACCACAACTATACACAAGTACAGACACACAGACATCAACTACACAAAAACACACCTACAATCAAAAAACACACAAAGACACATCCATACCATTACTACTGTCATCACAACTATACACAAGTACAGACACACTCCACATACACAAAGACAAAAACAAAGACACACCCAAAACATTACTACTGGTACCACAACCAGTACAGACACACTTACCCATAAGATTAAACTATACAAACCACATACCCCCTTTTGGTAAAGAACGAGGATGTCCGAGACAGCCCCTACGTCATCAACGCCATATGCAAAAGTCATTAAGTAGTAGCATGAGTCATCGGTTTGTGGGGAAGCAGGCGGGCGGCGTGAGAATAGCTTGTCTAACTGCCACGTCAGCTATGTAGGGTGCATACCCAGTGTATAAAATAGACGGCGTCTCTTGTGAGCTCAGTACCATTTCACGTGCTGACTTGGGTATGTACAGAGTTATTTTTGTGAAACCCGCTGTTGTAAGTCGCTTAGTGTAGTAAGCAGATATTGTTCACGTACTGACTTGGCTAGCTACAGCAGTGAAACAGGTTGGTGTGAGCCTTATTCGTTTCGTCGGCCTCTGATATAACAGTGAAACATTGTATACATCAGAACATTTTTTGGGATTGTAAGAAAGCGAAAGTGTGACTTGTGACCAGTTTATCAATATGACCACCAGATCTACTTTCACGTGTTCAGTGTGCGACAAAGCCTATTGTGATAACTATAACCTTAATCGTCATATTCGGACCATTCACGAGGGGAAAGACCAAATATATCCCTGTCAGTTATGTGGTAAGGTGTATAATACGAAGACTGGATTACAAAACCATAAACGAATACATCATCAACCGTATATGGATACATCAATTACTTCACCTACCTCTACTACGACGACGATACCACCAATAGCATCATCACACCAGCTGAGCACACCACCTGAATATGGTCAAAACCCTCGTAGTATAAGTCAAGTACCACACCGCTACCGATGTTCAGTATGCGACAAAACCTATTATGATAACTATAGCCTTAATCGCCACATTCGGACCATTCACACTGAGAACCACCAGAAATACCCCTGTCAGTTATGTGATAAGGTGTATAATACGAATGATGGCCTACAAAAACACAAACGAATACGTCATAACCGGCCTATGGATACATCAGAACCAGAGACAACACCACCAACAACCTCGACGACACCACCAACTGAAACCAATATAACTAACAGTCAGATACAACCAGACGAGAATATTCTTGAACAACTGGTAGAAGACGAGTGACCATCTTAGCAGCCGGGGGAACCAGAGACACTACACATCCTTCCATCAGATATTCAACAAATATGTAGAGAAAATTGGGAAGCTATCAGGACACATCACAAGATTAACAAGTATTTATCGACATACACCTTCTTTATTAGCCCCGAGATACAATACCCTATCAACTGGACAGCTACGTTGTATAAGATTTTCAATGCTCAAATTAGTCGGTTTAAGATCAACTTTAGCTTTCATCTAGTGTTACGACATAGATGAACACAAGATCTTAGATTCTATCATGCATCATTTAACAATTCTTCTGTTTTAGAATTTTCAGCGCTAATAAATACACAGACACGACTTTGACGCCTTCCTTACAACACTTCACGAACATGACATTCATTCCTACGCCATCCAACAACGTACAGGACACCAAATATACACTAGAAGACAGTAGCTGGCATATGTTTTTACCTCTTTCATATGCCCGAGTTCCCGATAGTTTGATGTCTAGGTCATCCCCCAACTACATTGTTTTATATTTTTGTCACTAACCCTGTATGTCATTGATGTTTTCTTATAGCACTAAAGTGTTTTGATGAATAATACATTCTTTGATATATTGAAACCAAGATTTTTGTTGATTTTCTTTAGTGGCTTTCTTTTTACTTCTTGTTCCGAGAGACAGCAACACTGAGAGACAATGAAATAAAGACACATACTGAGATGTATTATGTATTTATTCAACTGATGTTTGCAACCAAGTATAGAAATTACACCATCCACCTCGCAGTATCCAATGATGTAGTTTATCAGTCATACACGTACCGACATATGTAGCGAAGCTTTCCTCCAGGTCCTGGACATTCACGTCTGTATTGTAAGAATTATTAACCAGATGCATACCCAGACGCATACCAAGTGTAAAAACCATCATTATTCTCCCATAGTTGATGACGTTATCGGCAAAGACTTCGTCAGCAATTGAAACAAAGACCGGGAAAACCTGTTCGGGGTTGATACAGACTTCTAGTCTCGTGAATAACACATCGTGTTGGTTGGCTATCTGACGTACTAAGCGACACAACCTCGAGTTATTGGTCTTTGTGGGCTTGTAGGAACTAATAATAGTCAACGCCATACTCACCACCTCGGTGTGAACTTGTGTCAAGTCGACTATTGGGTCCATCATTATTATACCAATGGCTACCAGAGACCCATTGGCGTGCAGTTGGTGGTCAAATGGTCTAATATTATCAGCCGACGCGTTTATAAACACCAATGCGAGTAGGTAGCTGTTTATTAATTCTCATGGATCCTAGGTGGAAACATCCTTTTACGGCTTTGATTGCGGGCCCAACGGGGAGTGGTAAAACCGTCTTTGTCCAACGGTTCTTGCCCATATACCAGCCATGGTATACCCCCTTCTAGAGGAAATTATATGGTGCTATGGGGAATGGCAACCCATCTACGAAACTATGAAGGGTGTTCAATTTAATGAAGGTCTGCCAGATGTGGAAAAATGGACAGGTGATAGACGTCGGTTAGTAGTCATAGATGATCTAATGTCTGAGACAGATGACAGAGTGACTAATTATTTACTAAAGGCAGTCATCATCGCAACCTCAGTGTTATGTATATAGTACAAGAACCTATTTGGTAAGAATAAAGAACAAGACCTATCAGTCTGAATTCGCACTACCTAGTGGTGTTTAAGAATCCTCGAGACGGGTCTCAGATTACCAATCTCGCCAAACAGATGTATCCAGGCCGTGTGTCATATGTCCAAGAGAGTTTTAAAGACGCGACATCGGCTCCACACGGGTATTTGTTATTTGACCTGCGACAGGAAACACCGGATCAGCTCCGCTTACGAAGTCAATATTTCCCGACCAGCAGCAAGTACGTCTACGTCCCAAATAAACATGTCTAACCGACTTAAACGTAACGAGGGTATGTTACGTTTCTTGGGTCAGACCAACCCAGCCACTGTGAAGGCAGTAATTGAAATCAGCTTCCCCGGATCTCGTCAATCAATTTGCGAGTGCTGTCACAACGTTTAAAAGGTAATGTGTCCCCTGACACCAGCTCAGAAGAAGCGTCTGCAACGACACAAAGACAGTCTGAGAGCACTCACTCATAAGAATTATCGCTCAAGAAAAGGAAAGAGATTTCTACAACAAGGTGGTCTCATAGGCGCCTTACTAGGCCCCATACTAAATGTATTGAAAAGCGTAGTGGGATTGTATGGCCAAGAAGATGATCTTGATCGATCCCCGGTTGCTAGAAAAACCCTATGTACCACCCGACACACTAAATGATAGTCTACAGGATTTGATCGTCAGATGCAACAAGTCCTGGAACCATGAAGATCTACCACCGCGTGACAAGGCCAGAGCGTATCAGCAAACACTACAGAGGTATCTGAATCGACTCGAACAGTACAGACACAAGCCACTGGGACTAAGTAGATATCAAGGAACAAAAACCTGAAGTCACCAGTGTACCGACACCAGTAGCCGAGACACCTCTTCAACCAACACCTCTTCAACCAACACCTATTCAACCGGCTCAAGTAGTCGAGCCCAAAATTGTCGAGCCCACACCACATTACAAACTCAGGCGAAGCAAGAAGAAGACTAGGATACCTACCCCCAAGTGACAAAAATGGCCGCACAATTAAGAAAGTATTACTATGACCCTAAGAAACCCGGAGCCTAGGTGGAGCAGCCGCCTTAAAAAGAAATACTAACCTGAAGAAGATAGATAAGGGTTACGTCATCAGGATACCTACACGTTACATAAACCGATCCGTCGCCGATTTCAGAGACGCCAGACATAACCGGTGGTATAAATCAACAATTTCAAGCCGACTATGCATAGATATGAGACTATTACAACGATACTACGATGGGATGTCGTACCTAGTGACTTGTATCGATGTGTTTAGTAAATATGCCTTGGGCTATCCCGATCCAGAAGAAAACGGGGAAAGCGTTGGTGGTGGCTATGAGTAAAATCTTTGGTGATAGCCAACCGATAATTTTCAGAGCGATAAAGGTTCGGAATTCGTTAATCGGACCCTTCTTACATTTCTGAAATTTCGAGGTGTGCACTTCTTTACCACCAGAGAATGAAGATGTGAAGGCAGCGATAGTGGAAAGATTCAATCGAACCCTGAAAGAAAAAATGTGGCGTATTTCACCAAGACCAATACACTGCGCTACGTCAACGTGATAGATAAATTGATCCAGAACTACAATGGTTCGTATCACAGAAGTATTCGCATGGCCCCTGTACAAGTCAACTATAGTAATCAAGAAGAGGTGTGGGATAACTTGTATAAGCCGACATACGTATCGAAAAAAGTGTATTTACACCTGGGGATCGAGTCAGACTGGCTGAACCAAAAAAACCTTTTAAAAAAGGGTATATGCCCTCGTGGACAGAAGAATTGTTTACCGTCAGTCGCATAAACCAGGACCAGTACAGTGACCTATGTGGTAAAAAGATGATTCGGGAGAGGAACTACAGGGGCTCGTTCTACAGAGAAGAAATACAACTAGTTGGAGACAAGCAAGTGTGTCGTATCGAAACAATCTTATAAGAAAGACACAGGGAGTGGTGGTGTTTTAAAGAGTATTTATTTAGATAGTGGGTTTGGTGACTCCCATCATTCCAATAGTTGTGTTGGATAATGACACGCACACTAGCTAGTTATGGAAACTAGATGGTTGTCAGGACATGAACGACACCGGTGGCGGACAACCTTCAACGTGGGGCGTGGCCCCCCACAACAAACCACGACAGAGGGAGAAAAGATACATGATTGGTCCTTCATCACGGGACCATCCGCTGTTTCTGCTCACTCCCGCAGGTCCCACGACTCCAGAGCACATTCGTATTACTGTGCTCACAATCGGCTTGCGTTCTATATATGCCTCGTAATTGCCCCGCCTGTTATCTTTAGTTCAATCTCGACGCCAAGGCTCCCGACGCGCCAGGACGCACCAGACGCAAGTCTGTGGGTCTAGCTATCAGTAATGAGGTAGCATTTTTTCGGGGCTATGCGACTCCGAGTATAAGCCCCGAAATTCAGAAACCAACGATGCAGTTTTACAGTAACTTTACCGAGTTAAATGTCTGGCACCACTAAAAAGAGCCGTCAAATCCCCCCATACAAAACAAACAACCGGTCACGTTTTTTGTCAAGTTGCACATGACATTGATGTAACGACCAATACGGAAGTTGCGCCCTTCCACTTCCCGGGGTCGAGAGTCCCCCGACCGTACAGTTCCCCCCAAATTCGCTTCGCATCCTATTAATCGGTTTGCCTGGTATGAACCTATTTGTTCACCCAATACCTCTCTCTCTTAAACTCAAAAGGTAGTGGTATGGAACAAACTACCTAACCCTTGTATCTGCTCCCACAGGGTCCGCCCCGTTCAGCAGCCCTGAAACCTGTCCACATCGAGAATTGAATAAAGTGGTCGTGGGAAAACCCAACTAGACGAGAAAGTAAACAGCAAATCATGCTAGGTACACCTTGGATGGAAAAAGTCGGCTGAAAAATATTTGAAAAAAGCGCGACCCAGGCAAAAATTAGGTACAGATTGAAAGAATTATATTGGGTTTTCCTAAGCTGCGACTCTATCAGACGATAACTGTCCATTATTATACCGGTAATTACAGAATTAGAGGATGGATAACGAAGTTAAAAATATACTACGTCTATTCCGATCCTCCCTGTAGCCGCCCCCTCGAGACCACAGCGTGGGAATGTCATGGTTCCTTTACTAAGCGACTGTTTCCTATTATTGGACTGTCCGATCGTCTCATACAATCACTCAGGTTTCGATCTGCTCATGACTCAAGCCACATTTAGTGTACATTAAGTCGATACTCCTGTCGACACGCGTGGAAATCACTTTAACTGAACGCAACGGGCTATAAAACAACTCTCATTCACACGATGGGACTTCAGTACTAACTTTACCATTTTCGAATCAGACAAAGCAACTCAGGACCTCGAACAGTACTCAATCATGAGTTTCTAGTGTGACGCGGACGGAAGTAATGGCTAATTGTACAAATTACCCACACAACAATAAACGCCGGACATTTCTTTGTCAAAACTACACAACCAAACTATTGAGCCGCTACACAAGTCCACCCGTACGAAGTGGTTGGTGAATATTCAGTTTTCCCAACCACATTATTTTAATATTGTGCAAAGATGACGGTCGTGGATAAAGTACTTTCCACCTCCAGACCTAGACGAACCACACCGAGGACGACTACGCTGACGCCTGGTCTGTTACAAATCAAACAGAAAAATTCATTGGTGAATTGATCGATTTGACTTTCGACAGCTGAGAGATTTATCCATTGAACTGCAATGAGCTGCGTGTGGTCCCTCTGGTGAGTCGTCCCTTACAAGAACATACCGAACTGATCGTTCTAATTATAAAACCGATATCTCGAATAAGGCCTCGTTTCCAGTTAGAGGTGAACAGCGGGGATGAAGGTTAGACTCTAGTGACAGAACTGGGCGAAATATTACAAGTTCCATGGAAACAGGTCAAACCCGAGACTGAACCGAGGTCGTTCGGGTCGTGGGTGAAGTGGATTTAGACCAGTTGGCACAAAAAAGTCATTTGTTTCTATTACGATATTGTCACCTCGCGGCCCTTATCTGTGGGCCTTATTCCTGTGGTTACGGTGAGGGTGATCGCCCGGTACCATTACTGAGGACACTACCTGTTTCTAGACAGATCTACCACCTCTGTATTTAGGATGTATGACAAGCCACATATACGGACCACTCAGGATTTTTCATTTGACACACGACTGAACCTTCGTTGTATAACCGACCGCACAGGCGGGAAACCATATCCCATTCCTACGGTGGAACTCAGTAGTGACGTTACATTTTCGAAAACCTACAACGGGATCTTCTGATCTGGACTCCCTCAACCATGGTTAGGCACGATGCCATCCCAACGGGCAACTCACCAAACTACTATCGAGGACTATTTCTGCAATCAAGCGTGAAGGGTTCTCCCTGCTTTTGGTAGGTGGTCGCAATGTCAGGCCCCGGCCGAGGTCATGAATTGTGTTTTCTTAGTGGTCTTCGGCTCGCACAATTCTTCCCTTGGATTGAAGTAATCAGTGGCACATAAGGACCTATTGAGAGAAGGACTGGGGGAACGGGTCTGCATAGAGGTCAAGACGCCTTAGCTGGTAGAAATGTTTGGGGAGTTCCTTCAAAAGAACAGCCAGAGACTGCATGGTCAACGACTAAACTCCTAAGGCGCAATGCTCAACACATCCAGCCAATCATGGGTAGTGGTTGTTTATGGCAAACGAAAAACGAGCCGCCCCGCTCGCAGGTCAGCCACACAGTAAAAGAACAAAACCAAACGTCAGAAAGTTCGTTGAATCATAAGCCACTACCACCACAAGCGCGGACATTCGGAATATTTCTCATCTAATGGCGTTAATTCATCCCAAGTCGTGTGAGTGTCCTGCATTCTGTGTCTGGATCCTGTGTAGTGTGCCCTCCACCCAGAAAAGACCGTGGAAGAGGGAAGAGAGTGTTGGAGATTCATCCATTGGCCCACGTTAGGTTGTGGGGGCCACCTTCGAATTCACCATTTCTGGTGTCGCGTGAAGATTACATTGATTTTGTTTAATACTTTTTCTGCACGTGCGAGCCAAAAGTTACACTGCCCAATGCGACGACTACCAAAACAAACCGATAGTCGGTCCTATAAAATTATGATTTGAATAGTTTGTTTTCTCAAGTAGGTGTGTCCATGAACGACATCTTTATTTCACCGAGTGAAAATCTTCGTACTCCTACCGTGCACACCCCCTACTTGGAAGCCTCTATCTGAATTTATGGCGAAGCATGCCAAAGCTCATTGACAGTCACGCTCTATACCTATTCAAGATACTCCTTGCACATGGAGACACAAAGGGTCTGACACAATTACAGGACGTCTAGCCAACAGAAGATCTTTAGCAAGCTATAGTGCTTGCCTCCTGGATATGATGGAGGTGCCTACATTTCGACATTTTCAATTCAGGACCGGTACCAGCGTTTTGAAGGTTCTGTTCGATATTATAAATTCATAAAACTAACCCCATCAAATCCGTTCTTTAATTGATTGGCAGCGGATTGAAATGGTGGCGTCACCAAAAGTTGGTCTCATTACTTACGCCGCCCCTCATGTGGTGAGGAAATGCTAAGTCTAAATCCAGCTTATCTCTGGCCCATGAAAAAGCCTTATGAGATCCAAGCCAAGTTTAATTCCTTATAAAAGGCGGTCGTGGGTAAAGACCCTTTTCTACTCACTAAAGGTATTGTTTTCCCCACCAACACAAGATAACCATTTTCCTCGCCAGGGACACCGACCGGGGGTGGTGATCCGGGATTCGTGAATGCTTCCTGCTTCAATGGCGAGTGAATACGAACCCCATTCACTATTCAATCATTATCAGTTAATATTAAACTATTTGAGTCGATTGGTAGACGGGGCCGTTAGTGGTCCAGCAACCCTTAACCATGAAATTTATACCACAGAGTCCAGTACATGTGAGCTTTTCCCTGAGTACCTAAACTGGCCCGTGGGTCTGACCGAGTCCAAAGGATGTCCCGGGTAATGGCTTATAATATGAAAGTTCATAGTCAAGGGAATTGTCTCTATAGTTTTTGATCCGACTCCCCAGGATATTAGATGGAGGGACAAAAACAAACAACAGTTTGCAATGGCGAAATATTGGACCCCCATTGTCAGTAGAACTAAAGTTTTTGACGTTATAACAGACTGTACCTCTACAAGTCATCGTATACGCCGAACTCCGACTTCGGCCTAGAAGTTCAAGACGAGACCAAGTGCTAAACAGATTACATAGCATAATGGATACCCAACAAACTAACGACAATTACTCATATCTGATCATGTTTGATTCCTTCTTTCGCCTCTTTCACTAGTCAACTGTATGCGCTAGATATCATTGCTAGGACACATCTGATAGAACACAACCAGCTAGCTTGAATCGTCAATTACTGACACAGTGCTGTACTCTGGTTCACATTGGACTCGACTAATTTTAATGGATTTATCAGGGTCAGTGTTTGAATATTTCGATTCGTTTGGGTTGCCACCATTACACGCCGGACATTTTATCCAATTTTATACAACGAAACTCGGACAGATCAACCGTGTCCAATACCCGTATGCTACAAGACATTAATAAAACAGTACTTGTGGTCTGATCGTTGTATTTCTTATTGATGAAATGTTACGCCCCCGGTTCGAGCATTGTCACGTATCCTTGCAGCCACTTTGGACACAGACAACACAGTGAAACGATCGTTCTCGTGTTTCACGCTTGCGGTACTCCGTGGTTAAAAAAGAACAGTCCAGAACTGTTAACTAGATAAATTCGTCGTTATAAAAGTGAGACGACCACTCGTCGTATTTTTGTTCTAACAACGATCAAGATTCTACACCCAAGGGGTTATTCATGCCGACAAAACCGCGTTGATATGCCCAAGACAAAAAAAATAGACAACAGTTTGAAAGTCACGCGGTGACAGTTTTCTCACGACACAGGAACAACGACCAATAATCTATATCAATTACCGACAGGCCCAGGGCATCTTTCTACAATAATCAAGTCCCCCTCTTGCTCCTTTGGAATGTCATAAAACAAACCAGTTTTAATTGTTGTGATACCACTGTGCTGTCTCCGACAAAAGAAGGGCAACAAAAGCCAGCCAACTTGAAACAAACCAATAATACCATGTATGGAAACATTCATAGCATATGGGTAGTGGTAGCCACCAGCGGGTTTTGCCGCAGAAGCCCTCACATCTAATACCACTGGTGTCACTGGTACCATCGCGGTGTTTTTTCTTCATTAAGAAATTCCTGACCAGTAGCGATGAAATCGGGTGCGGAGTTGGATGTCCCAGGCACCTCATTATCTCTGTCTGTATTGCTGCTATATGTATGTGTGTACGTGTGTGTGTTTGTTTCTGTATATGTACGTAGGTGTGTGTGTGTGTGTGTGTGTGTGTGTGTGTGTGTGCGTCTTTATGATTTTGTGTATGGGTGCACGCGTGTCTGTATGTGTCTGTATGGTTCTGTTCATTGTCTACAAACAAGACTACCTATCTATTGACGTCCTTCAATGATCTTTTCGTATATTTCTGGATTCAGGGGAAAATATATTAGTACTGATCGTACACGTCTGCCTGTTATTCTCATTAGCACAGGGTCGTATGTAGCGGCGTTCCAGCTACCAGTTGGTAGAATCTCGATTTCTCACGAGCTGAAGAAGACTGATTAGTTTTCCCAGCGTTATACTACAGCCGTCTACTTTGGCATCAGTCGGGTGTGTGTTAGTAATGCCAGTATACGCGTGGGTGTTATTCTCATTAAAGGTTGGTAGGGGCCCTGCTTGGCTTGTTCTAATACGTTAGTTTGTGTGAGCCTCTTTGTGTATGTGAGTGTGTGACCCTCTTTGTGTATGTGAGTGTGTGCGCGATTGTGTATCTGTCTATTTGATTTATTGTTTTTATGTCTTTGTGTGCACGTTTGTATTTGAATGTATGGGCCTGTTCATTGTTTACAACCAAGAATGCCTATCTATTGCTGTCCTTCAATGCTCTTTGCATATATTTTCTGGTGTACAACCGAAGTATCCCTGTCTTAATAGGGTGACTATTTCATTATCAATCCATATGACAGATCTGTTTTCTATGTTTTTCTTCCCCCACCAATTTATAGATATTCAACCACCTCTAATTGGCCGTACACTATTGCCTTATCAACGTGCTAACATTCACAACTGTTTTTGTGTGCTAAAAGCCCTGTGTATGGTTGAGTGTGGTTACAGGATGTGTAGATGACTTTTGTGTTACATTCGTTTGAAATAACGTATGCGCGCTTGTAGTTGACTATCGTTGTGTTTTTGTATGGATGTCTGTTTTCGTTATACTTGTGTGTCTGAATCTAAAATGGCCCTGATTGTATGGTTGATGTCTGGTCTATACTTGTATGGTTGTCGTTGTGTTTGTGTTTATGTATTTGTTATAGACAAGGAGACTCCTGTAGACGCTGATATATTGCCTAGAGGAACAGTTCAAGCACCTGGAACCATATTGACACGGGGTGATCTGCGGGCCCGATCGACATCAACCACTCTACGACCCCCCTCACTATATTACTACGTCCAGACTCTTAGTTCAGATTATATCCTCTTATTATAAACATCGCTATATCGACCCCTAATACCCCTTACCACCATATCCTTCTTTATAAGCTTTTCGGTGAAGAACCCACCCTTGCAGTTACTACCACACTTACCATCACACCCTTGATACCGACACGAACAACCCACTCTTCCTTACTTACATTCTCACATCAACCAACAAGAATTACTACGACCTTATATGTGGTTGGATCCCTCGCTTTCATTACACCTCTATCCCACCAGCCCCACCTAATCACTACTGTCTTATTTCACCATATACACTCTACTCTTTTATGATTGTTTCATTGTTGAACCCATTCCCCCGCTAGTAATAATTACCATCGATTAATTCATAGGTGATTTTACTATTCGTTTCCATTCACCTTCTATTATTAATAACCACAGGCACGACAGACCTCTACAGGACCACTCATCTTTCTACAATAATCCGCTGATCCCCTTTGGGGTCGTAATCCCTTTTTAATGTATGGGTCCTACACCTTTTTTAAGTGTAGTTTGATGTTGTATACCAATAAAAAAACACTTGAAAATATTACTTTTTTGTTTTTACTTTTGTCTCTGTGTATTACTGTATCAGACTCCTACAACCCTCTTTTGTTCAGTAACCAACTACACCTCTTACTTCGTCGAGTATAAAGACGACCCATTGTAACAAGGTATGGGGAGGGTCCCATAATGTCCCGTCACAATATATTTCAAACCTTATTCTTTTGCCCTGGCTGGGGATCGGTCTTTCTGCCAACCCGCATCCGTTCCCCGCGACCTTTACGTCACTCTGTCTCTTCGACCTCAGGGGTTATTTCCTGCAGTTGATATTCGGCTGACACAAAATCGTAACATAGCCCGATCGTCTCAGCTAACATAATTAAGACATTTAATACCGTAATAACGACACCACAGCCACGAACACCAAAGGACATATAAACCTATGATAAAACATCTATGAAAAACAAAAACTGATGTAGATAACTCTAGTCCAGATAGGAAGCAAAGAAAGAAACTCTGACAGTTCATAGATCACACAAAGACTCTAAATTGTCCTGGTATTTTCACAGATGCCTCAGCCGGGCAAAAGTTTCCAGTCTCTCCTATCCAGCGTCGGTTGTTCGACACAACAGCTTCCAAGTTTCTAGGCCAACACGATATATTCCACTCAATATGGTCTGGGAAACATGCCATTGGGATTTACCGTTGGCACAATTTAGCGCTTGGGAACCAAGTACTTGAGGACCAGATATCGTTGTGACCAGGGAATGAGTCAGCAGTCTTTCGCTGTCTGTGGACAAGGAGGGAATTGGCGAAAGGCCAAACAGCATCTCAGCAAACACCGACCTTAAGTCGATAAGAAGACTCGAGTTGTGGTTAGCTGCACTCATATTTAATCTGTTGGTAATGTCTTCTCCATGACATAGTAAAAACCAAATGGTATACATTGATACTGTCCCAAGCGACTTGCCCTGCTTCCTCAGAGTGATTTTATAACTTTTGGCATAGCAAGGGCCTGTCGAGCTCTGTTCACACACTTCCGGTAAAAACACTCGACACTGTGGAGGGTTGGATGAGAAGACTTCAAAAGAAGGACCCTGTAGATAACAAAATTCTAGTGAGGGCATCAGAGCTGACTCATGCACCACAATGCTGAGCAGATGTCCAATTGGGCCTCACAAGTCATCCTATAATCACATACTAATTAAGTTATGCATTTCGGCGACCAAGACCAGTATATAAGTGGCTTGCTTGGAATTGCCGTCTGAATGTCAGGATAGCCCCTGGATGGCTACGTCCTGAGCTTGCATAGACCTCCAACTTGTAGACGTGCTGGTCGGCACCCTATGCACCATGTTGCATACAAGACTCACTCCCACACTCATACCCCTGCCTTGTCATATTATTGGGCACATACCGATCCACAGCTTCTCTCTCCCTTGCACACCATGCCTTTCTCACGACAAAGATCTTGTGGTGTGGGGGGGCCTAGTAATTCTGTGTGTTCTCTCCCCCTGAACTAATTAATATCGTAGTGGGGTTGTATGGCAGCAGTGTATGTATTCCCCATTCCCAGCAAGAATAGAAGAAGATACTTACAGTCCGGCCGCTGCTTTGTCTGCGCTGTCGCCTGCAAGTACCGGCAGTGCCTCACAGTAACACGATAGATTCAGAGGAATGCATGTTCTCCCAATCGAGTAAAACGAAGTTTACCTGATCCCTGACTCTATATTCCCCAAATCCCACCTCTATGTACTCACGACTCCTAAAAGACACGCAAAAGAGGATAGCACAACCGTGGATAAGCCTCTTACGCCAAGAAGATAGATCATAGATTGGTGGTGTGACCCCATCCCCAAGGAGCCCTCCCCTCCTTCGGCACACCGTAGCGTATCTAATGTGCCTTATATTTAAATGAGAGATAGGCTACTAAATAGAGGTTAAGCCCGTAGGAAGAAAGATAGCACTTGGTATCGGACTGCACAAGAAAACAAGCGATTATCCAATTTGGGAATTATATCTCTTATTGTTCAGCATTTGTTCCCTTGCCATGCCAAGATTAGAACGCTAGGCCAGATGAGCTAAGCGGTCACCCCCTCCCAATATGGCAAGACTGCCGTTTCGCCTTATCATCTCAGGTCGTTAAGACAATAGAGATTGTTATAAGTGCAAAACTAATTACAATAATATTACCTTTCTAGCCCATCAGTCTTCTCGCCTTTAAAATGTCCCAATCTTTAACTTGACATCTTGATATATTAGTGCAGTGGGTAACGATCAGTAGAACGTGCCCATGAATTGCCCTAGAAGCACCGAACGCCACCGTATATGTTATATATGTTTGTGTTGTTGTGATTGTTTGTACACAGAAAGACCAATAGCATAGAGATGGAGGAGATTACGTAATGTTCAAGGCAAATGAAGTTAGTGATAAGAAATTTAAACCTCAATGAATGTTATCTGTGACAAGTTGGGAAATCTTTGCATTCATTGGCATCCTTGCCGTTTTTTTTTTTTTTTCTTTAACGGGACGAGTTTGTTTTACCTCAATGCAACCACGAGTCAGCGTGATCTCTTCCGTTGTGCATGATCAATGCTTGTATCAATTCATGTCCCGCTTACACACACTTT